>RJWH01002493.1:108067-227571 GCA_004363575.1 Solenodon paradoxus | reverse complement strand
CCCCACCCCGCCCCACCCCGTCCTCTCTGGAGCACCCTTCATCCCCTCCTGGGAGCACCCAGACCAAGGAATAGCTTGCTTCCCATCGCCCCCCTGGAGCCTCTTGGTGACTCGGGGAGACCCTGGCTATGATTCTCTGTAAGTGACTGGCCCACACCGCACAGCTAGAAGCAGTACCAGTACGGGTCTGAGCTGCTAGGACTGGTTCCTGGCGTCACTGCAGCCCCAGTTGCAGTAGAGCTTCTGCAAACCAAGAACACGAGCCGCCGCTTTCCAGAATGGACCAGAATCCACAGGGGCAGCCAACACAGCTGCTCTGGCTGCATCCGGCATCTGACAGAGGGGAGGGTTCCTCCAGGACCCAGTCGATGGGGGCCGGCGGGGCCCACCATCCCTCACAGGCGGCTCCCCGCGCCAAGTCTCTTGCACATCTCGCCACTGCCTGTGGGGAGACGAGCTCCAAGCCCAGCCCATCTGCTGCACTTTCCTGAGCCGCCCGAGACCATCCAGTTCCGCGCACCAGATGGGAAATAGCATGTACATTTCGGATGGTGATTAGTGTTTTCGGTTTCTTTCCCCAAACGCTCGCGTTAATGGAGCGCCTTCCTGAAAGTAAATTGGAGAGACTTCGGTTTGATGGCGTTTCATCGACCTCCACCTCCCCCCAGCCCCCGAAAGGCAAACATGGCTTTCCTGGGGTCCATGTTCGGGAATGTCGCTCCCCTGCTCCCTTGCCCAGGCCCACCATCTGCACTGAGCAGGGCCTCGCAGCTGCAGAGCGAAGCGGGGAAGAGGGCAGGGCCGTGGGCTACAGAAGAATGCGGGGCCTGGTCAGTTCCAGGACAAATAACTCCGGGGGAGAGGACCTTCAGTGACCGACGGAGGGCCAGCCAGGTCTCCCGTGAACTTTGTGAAGGGAGTTGGATTTGACGGACAAATCTGAACTTTTCTCAGGGTTCATGACTTTCGAGAAAGAACACATCGATGCCAAATTTCTAAGGGCTAGAGCTTGGGTCTTTCTGTACATTTGAACCAATACAAGCACATAATCGGTTCAAGGGATATTTGCTCGCTGAATGAATGCACGGAGGACTAACAAGATCCAAGTGTTCCTGTGCGTGTAGTTATATGCGAGACACATTCCCCTATGTGTTTGCAAGTCCACACACGCTCAAACCAAGGAGCCGAATTTAATAATATACGTATTTTATATACTTACACAGATTTTTGCAATCGATTGAAACATATTTATTTAGCAGACATATGACATAAAACATACACTCTGGTAACCTGGTCAGAGACCCACAGGTAAGCATCAGAGGGGAGATTTGGGTTCAGGTGTAGCTGGCTACAAAGGCGACAAGCCCCCAGACAGGTCTGGAGCGGAAGCTGAGGTGATCCAGTTCACATTTTTAAAACAGGGCTCTGCTCTCCTTGAATCAGGTGTGTGGCAGCCAGAGAGCCTGAGAGGCTGGGAGACCAGGGAAGGGCTGGTGAATGGACCAGACGTGTGGCTCCAGGATGGAGGTGGTGAAAACAGAGAAGGTTAAGTTTTACTGGAAGTATCACAGGCCTCTGTAACAGATGAGCTGTGAGAGCCGGAGGCTGGGAGGGCGGTGGCGCCAGTCTCTGGCTAGTTAGGTTGGTGGGAAAACTGCTTTGGGGAGGAAGGTGATAAGGGACAATGTGCAACCATTGGATTATTGGAAACAAGGCTTTGGAACTTGGAAAAGAGGTCAAGGGCTAGAGGAGATTGGGGTGTTTTCTCTTCATGGAGAGAGAGGACGTTATGAAGAATACTGGGATCTTCCTAGAGGAGTGTAGCCTCAGGAGAGAAGCCAAGCACAGGGCCTGGAGCCCCCAATTATCCAGAAAGGGAAAGGACTGGGGAGGAAGGCAGACTGAGAATGTGTGCACATGCGCAAACGCATAGGTGCAGGCTTGCATTCAGCACTCGTATGTGCACAGTTTTCTCACGTATGCACACACACAGTGTACATATGAATATATATCTGTATATGTACACATCCATCTTTATCAATGTACACTGGATCACCCAACCAGATGTGACCAGGACAGTTCTGGGGCAGTTTCTCAGGGAGAGGTGCGAAGAGGTTTGCAAGTCAATGAGGAAAGGAGGCTCTTGATCCCCCTGTTACTGGGGCCCAAGCAAAAAAAGGGGAATGTGGGAAGCGTCCACAGAGGGTGGCTCGCACCAGCTCATCCTACTTGAGGCCTTGCACTTGTCTCTCCTGTGCTCTACCTGGGTTCTGGGATAAAGGCCCAGCTTTACCATATCATGGTATCTCCCAGTGCCTTTCCACTTGGAATTCACACGTTTCCATGTGCCCAGAGCTGGGACATTTCAGTGGGACAGTGACAGACCAGCACATGGGACACCCCTCCTGCTCCACCCTTCCCATGTAGGTGGTTACAGCTTTGCTCACGTGTAGGATGACGGAGGGAGTTTCCAAAGGCTATTCTTTGGAACATGTGCTCTACTGCTTCATTCTTAACGGGCTGCAGACACAGGGAAATCTGCCTCCTGGATGCCTGATCCCTCTGCTCAGAAAACTCACTCATGTGTTCTCCATGGTCCGAATCAGGTATGAACAGAGTAATGTCCTCTGGTCTAGGCCCTGGAAGAACTGACAGGTAGTTAGATGCAGGAAGGTGGGGTCTCGGTTGACGTCTTTGGCCTAGATTTTACATGGACCAAGGCTTAAAACTTTGCGAGTACGTGAGCATGGATGTTGACATCTGTGTGTGTACGGCACACCTGTGCCTGTGTGTACGTGCACGTGCAGGTACATACACGTGTGTGTGAACTGCCAGTCACATAACCAGCCTGTGCAGGAAGTAGAGGTATGAGCTTCCATTTTCAGATGAGGGAAACAAGGCTCCAGGAAGGTCACAAGGCAGGGAAGAAGCAGAGAGGCAGGGCTGACTTGCATCCTGGCTGGAATCTGACAGATGTCATTTAAATCCTACCCTTGCCTCTTCACTGTAGGACGTACACAAGCAAGTTACTTGCTCTCCGTTTCCTAACTATAGATAAGAAAATCACTTCTCTTTGGGTGATCATTGTGAGCGCGTGAGATCAGCACCCAGTGCCAGCGCACAGCACCAGGGCTGTGGGACACTTGGCAAGTCTTAGCTGGGACTTGAACCCAGGTCCCTTCACTTGGTGTCCCTGTGCCCCCTCGGTGTCCCTCCAGTGCGGTAGCTGGTTTGGAGGTGCCTTTCCTGCCATCTCCATGCAGGCACTGGGTCAGACCCAGGCCAGCCCGGCGTGCCGGCATGCACACGTGTGTGCAGACATGCGTATGTGGGGGCCCAGATCAAGCTGCTGTCCTCTGAGTTCTGCATGTTCATTTCACTAATGGGAAGTCACCAAGTGGCTGGGGCGGGAGCAGCAAGGCCACGCTGAGTGTCACAGCCAGAGCCCAGGGGCCTTGCCATTAGAGTTAATGCCAGACTCATGAATACCCAATGAAAGCTGGCAGAGACCAGCCACTTAGGCTAAAGTGGGCCTGCTTTTCACTGGGAGAGCAATCCTCCACCCCAGGGAGGATGGGAAAAGGCCCCTTTCCTTCTCCACCCACCCCTTCCCCCAGGGCTCTCTTTGGGGTCGCTGGTAACCATCTGGGCCTGCTGGGAAACTATTGAAACCCAGACTGCAGGCACTTCATGAGGCTGTTTTTCTGGCGTAGCTGACTCCCTCCCCTCCCCACTGGCGCAGCCTAATTACAGGGAGGGGCTGGGTTGCAGGCAAACCAGTGCTCCCTTCTTCGCAGCCCGGCTCCTCAAGTCCCACATCTGTGCTCAGTCAGGGCTGGCTGGCTGGCCTGGGCAGGTAGAGGGACCCCAGGCAGGGAAGAGGGTAGGGAGAGCCTGCCTCTGGCTTCGGAGAGGATGCCATGGGGCCTCCCATGGAAAGCCCAGCCCCATTCCAGAAGTAAAGAAGTTTTTTGGAACAGTAGTAGTTGGAGGTGAGGGTGCGAAGAGACGCTGCTTGGTTCACAAGGTGCCCACAAAGACATTAACCAGTAGACCCAAGCCCTCCTACCCAGAGACCCTCTTTCTCTCCGGCAGGAAGAGACTGCACAGGGGCTGTGACCTCACTATCTTTGCATCTCCCCTTGGACAACGATGATTTTTTTCCTGGTCATTAAAATGCAAATAACCCCAGGAAGGGAATCGAGTTAAGTCTCAGGTACTCAATAGATCAGGTCATTTTCTGAAAGCAAGATGGGTTGGGGTGAAAAAGCTAAGAGTACAGGTTCCTTGTTCTCCAACAGGACAGACTAGAAAGGGGTGGGGCCTTATCCAGGACCCTGTGTCTCCATCCTGTTTCTACTGGCAATGCCCTGAGCTGTGAGGAGACCTGGGCTCTGATTTGGAGAAGGCTCTTCCAGACTCCCACAGAGCACTGACCCCTGCTTAGAGGATTCCCTTCCCTTCTAAATTCCTTTGAATTCACACCAGTAAGGAGCTGGCTCTATAAAAAGTCCTTACTTTCCCTCTTAATAGCTGCACGATGTATCTAACCATCCATTTAAACACTCAATAAATCAATATTGAGAAGCTACTATGTGACAGGCACTTGAATAGAAACTGTAAATTCAAGGCTGTAACAAACCAGTTCATATGGCCCCTGGCCTCACGGAGCATGCAGTCTGGAGAGGAAGTTACATCTACAGAAAAAGTCACATACATAAATGATTAATGGCAAACAATGGGAAGCATGCTCTAAAGAAAGTTCCCCCAGTTCTCTGGGAATCCCAACAGAGGATTTGAATGAACACAACACCTGGATGGCCTGACAGGGCTGTTGAAAAGGACCATCCCCTCTCTTCTCCTAGATACTATTCTTCTAATAATGCAGCCCAGGGTTTTCTGAGTCCTTCGTGCTCACACTTCCCCTGGGAAGACAGCCTGTAATACTAGCTGTGAATAAGAATGAAAACAGTGCCTATGGGAGGACCTGGATCGGAACTGGGCATTTTAAGATGCGCAGACAAAACTAGCCAGACGCTGGCCATGAGGAACAGCATGGAGACTGGGTTCATGCCAGGAAAGAGTCTGATGGACCCTAAGATCAGCAGTGGGCATTGAGGTGACATGGAGAGGAGGGGAACTGGGGAGAAACACTCAAGAGAAGGAGACTGGTATTGGCAGGGAGGGAGGGGCAAACCCAGGAGGAGAAACGACAGCCTCCACAGCCCCAGCCGCAGCCCCAGCCCCAGCCCCAGCATCAGCCCCAGCATCAGCCCCAGCATCAGCCCCAGCCCCAGCCCCAGCATCAGCCCCAGCCCCAGCCCTAGCAGTTCCTTCAAAGGACCATCAGGACATGTAGCTGGGAGGGGGTGGTGAGGGGGACAGTGGCTTTTTTGGTCCAGACTCTGCAAGGGGAGGTCCCATTCAGGTGCTCCCAGGTCAGGGAGGAAGGGCTAGTCATCCTACTCCACCGAAGGCAAAATGAAGGCTCAGACACACTCACAGGCACAGGGCAGAGATGTGACAGCCGCCCTCCCACCACCTCAGCCAAGGTGTCCAGTCGCTCGTCCCCTCCTGGGCTGATGGGCGGTGCCAGGAAACAGTAACAGTCACTAATACAAAAGTACAGTCATTGTCACAGTCAACAGCTACTATTTCTTGAACAAGTACAATGTTTCAGCTTTGGGCTGAGCGCTTCCCATCCTCTCAAGTAACGCTTCACTATGGCTGCCAGGTAGCGCCTATTACATCCTCACTTTACAGAGGGTGCGCGGCGAGCTTGTGTGATTTATGGCTATTTCTGACTAACAATTATTATTCATGTTAATAATGAGAGTGGTTAATGTTTATTAAGTACTTATTACATGCGAGACATATGAATTACTGTTCCACATGGGTCATCTTACAGTCCTATGAGGTCAATATATTCCTGTTTTCATTACAGGTCAGGAAACTGTGGCTTGGGAGATACGCTTGCTTGTCCAGGAACACACCCAGCTTGCAAATGGGATGAGTTAGAATTTATCTGATTCCCAAATCATAGACTTAACATTCTTATCTCTGCCTCCCTTAAAATGGTATGCAAAACGTAAGGGAGCTGAACAATTTTCTAAAGGAAAAAGGAAGAGCCTGCACCCATTTTCTGAAGACTTCCATGACCCATAGGCATCCAGGTCCCTACATTCAGCCACCGTGCAAAGGGCTGCTCCCAGGGGCCCTGTGGGAAGGCGGTACAAGGCCAGAATACTGGAGGGATATTCCCCATGAAGGAATTAACATGCTCTAGCTCAGGCTTGTTTGCGGACACCTACCTCTCAGCGGGGCCCCACAGCCTTTTTATCCACCTCACTCAGATATCCATGTTGTAAAGACAGCTGTCCCCGTGCATTCTTGACAGAGATCAGGGAGACTTGATTTTTGGAATTCTTGCAAGTCCAGTAACCCAGACTCGGCCTCTGAGACCGCTAATGCCAGAGAGACAGATGGTTTGATCAATAGTAACTTACTTCCTGCCTAATGGGTCCGAAAACTCGAGAGCCAGATTTCTGTGTCACAGCATTCATAGCTTCTCCATCCCAACAACTCGACTGATCAACACATTGCTTTTACCTCTGAGTGATCATTGGTGAGTGAGTCCTGGGCGCTGCCCCACCAGCACCGCCCACCTCGGTAATCACTCCTGATTGCACCGGGCGGCAGGCGGAAGGAGCAAGGCTGGACGAGGTAACTCATGGTTCATAATTGTCAACCAAATTGCATCCCTGGTATCGAGCTTAAAAAATGGACCAGAAGACGCATCTCTTATTGATCCCTTCAGGTTACAAACAAGATGCGCCGGCTCCTTGAACTGGAGACTGAGTTCCCATTGATTTTTATTCTTTTTCTCCTTTGAATCACTGAAGGTGGAATTTGAGGGCTGATTTTTAACCTGAAATTTCTCAAGGTCTCTCACTTTTCTGGAAGTGGTGGGAGAGAGGCATTCAGAGTCGGCTACTGTTCTGAGATGGAGACGCAGAAGCAGAGAAACTGGCTCTCTCACTGGGAGGCAGCAGAGGCTGTCCCCTTTCTCTGACCTTCATGGTGACCCCTCTCTGCCCGCCTGCGTCTCCAGTCCCACGGCCTCTGCCATGTGTGAAATCCTCCACCAACCACCAAGTCAAGGGACCCGCCCCCAGCTATGGCTCCATCAATATCTGCTGCTTGAACATCCAATTAAAACTGAAAAGCAGTCCCCTCTCCTGGCATGTCTCATTTCCAGATGTTTGATGTTACAGAGGCTCCAGCTTTTCCACATCTGGAAAACACAACCTGACAAACACCCTCAGGTTAAGATCATGGTTTTATTTTATGCTCATATGAACCCTACAAAGTAAGTCCTGTCATCGCACCCACTTTACAGATGAGGAAACCAAGGCACTGAGAAGAGAAGTAACGTATCCAAGGCTACACATTAACTGGATTACCTAAGATCCACATTTTAAAAAATTAATCTTATTGAAGGGACATTGTGTCATAACAGGATATAGGTTTAAGATTGTATCATTTTAAGCCAACATCTGTATGTAGTAAATTAGTTCACCACCACCATTTCCATTCTCCCTCCAGTATACAACTGATTCCCTCTGCCTAACTTGCCTGCCCTTTCCACTTCCTTTCCTGTACCACTAATTTGCTTTTATTGACAAAAAGTCTATTTTTGTTTGATTTAGTTCACTTGTTTGCTTGGTTTCTCTAGAGGCCATATATGAATGATATCATACGATGTCTGTCTTTTTCCTTCTGACTTATCTCACTAAGCATAAATCCTTCTGGATCCACTCATGTTGCTGTAAAAGGCAGAATTTCTTTTTCTTTTTCTTTTTTGATAGCTGAGTAGTATTTCACTATGTTTATATTCCCTGTCTTCCTTGCCCACTCATCTGTCCACGGGCACTTAGGTTGTTTCCAGATCTTGGCTAATGTACATAACGTCATCAACATTGGGTGCGTATGTCTCTGAATTAGTGTTGTTGTGTTTCTAGGGTAAATACCCAGCAGCAGAATAACAGGATCATATAAGGTTTCTATCTGCAGTTTTTTGAGGACTCTCCTTGCTGCTTTCCATAATGTTTGCACCACTTTACATTCCCACCAACAGTGTATTAGGATTCTCTTTTCTTCGCGTCCTTGACAACACTTTCTTCCAGACTTTCGGACACTAGTTACCACCAAAAGCCACATTTGCAGTTATTTGATGTCGAAATGCAGATTGCTACACCGGCTGAGCTTGCCAAAGCAGGAAGGCCAGAGAACTATACCCGACAGTGGGAGAAACCGACGGCATGGCCTGCCAGGCCCCGCGCTGGGCGCTCTCTCCTCCACAGCCACACACGTCTCCAATTCTCATAGTCACCATGAAGCAGATACTACCGCTGTCTTATGAACTGGGAAACAGAAGCTCAGAAAGGAGGTGTGCCTCACCTGCAGTCCCTAAATGGAAGAGGTGTGATGTGGACTCAGACCAATATGTCCCCAAAGACCTGTGCTTTCCTCATTGGGCAGCAGCAGCAGCTTCTAGAGTCAAAATAAAACAAACAAACCAAAAAAGATGGCATCAAAAATCCACCACATGTAAGACTTGTCATGGACAGCACACATTTTATTCCTCTTCTCCCTAGACAGGAATTATTACTCCCATTTTACAGGCAAGGAAACTGACACACACCAGAGATTTTAAACCACTTTTTTTAGTTCTTCGTTGAGCCGCTGCTCAGGCCCATCAGAATCCAGGGAAGCTAGTCTGCCAACAGGCAGAATAGGGAGCTGGCCAGGAAATGGGAACTGGCAGGCATTAGTGAAAGTCCACGCTCCAGACAGGCAGCAAAATGCTATCAACAGATCTCCAGTCGACATCAGATGGAGGATGTCTTCTGAGACCTCGGGGGATGGCCTAGGGTTGATTACAGAAGTCTGGGCTCTGGCTCAGGCTAATGACCATGCAGCTTGGCAGGGCAGCCTTGAGGAGTAGGGCAGAGCCCTCTCAGCAGGCCCCTGCCTAATGAAATCACTAGCTGGGAGGTGAGTGGCCAGCCTGCCCTCTGGATTCATCTTCACAGCTCCCGAGCCCCTCTGCCCTCCACCTGCTGAGTGTGGCCAGACACCAGCTGTCTCTTTAATGGACGTCTTTGCCATGCTGCCTCCAAGCCCAGAAGCTATGAGACAAGGACTGGAGCTCGCTGGGTGCCGGGGAGAGGGTCCCTAGGTGGCCACAGGACTGGGCATCCCCACAGGTGACTTCTAGTGCTCCAGAGACATTCCTCCTGACAGGTGGTCCTGCAGAAAGAAAAGACTTCCTCAGGTCTGACCAAAATTTCTTCTGCTTTTCTTTCAATTCTTTTCAATTTAACATTTATTAATGTATGGGTTTTATTGGGATTTCGTTTCAATGCTTGCTTTATTTTAAAAATACTGCCTTGGGCTCACTCTTGTGGCTCAGGTGGCTGAGATGACTGAGGTGCAGACCATGCAAAATCCAAAGACTTGGGCTCATGACCAGGACTGGGGGGCAGCAGGGTGGCGGGGGAGGCAAAAACCCCACTGTCTTGATCTTCACAATATGGGCAAATGAAGATGCTTATTTGATTTTGTTTTTGTTTTTGATGGCTCAAACCTCTAAATAATCTAAATATACCCATTACAGAGATTTAGTTAAGAAAAATACAGACCATCTGAAGGATCCCTTCTTAAGAAAATTTCAGCTTGCATCGGAATCACCGAAGGCTTGTTAAAACACAGACTTCTGACCACTGGATTCACCCACAGTCACTAAGGAGAAGAGATGTGATAGCAGTTGAGTCAGCCACCTCTGGAGGAGTGCAGGCCACATGCATCCCAACCACCCGGGTTCGCATCCAGGTCTGAGGGGAACAACCCATATGGCCAACTAAAGAAAAATAAAATAAAAAGTTCTTCCTCCTCTCTTTTCCTGTCTGCTTGCCTACTCGCCTTCATTCCTGCCTGCACCTTTCCTTTAAAAAACAAAACAAAACACAGATTCCTGGATTCCATTCATGAAACATCTGGGATCTGGGCTGGGACCTGAGAATTTGCATTTCCAACAAGTTCCCAGAGGAAGCTGGAATGAATGTGTGAGAACCTCTACTCGTCCAAACTGCAGGATAGTAGGCAGACATTAAAATGACTGTGGTAGAAGAATATATGTCGATTGCAGAAAATCTATGTGATAGGTTACAAAGGGAAAAGGCCGCAAAATAGTCTGGGTAGAGCAGTCAGTCTCAGAGTAGAGAGCACTGCAAATACGTAGATGGGTCTACAAAGGAAAGCCGTGAGGATAACTGCACAAAAGGAAAACCAAGACTGCTGAGCAGAAGACAAGTCATGTGCAAAGGTCCTGAGGCCACCAGGTAGGAAGCCAAGCGCAGGGGTCTGAATGGGCTCCAAGCACACAGGCTGGGCTTGGATTCCAGCTCTGTATCTTCTCGCCTAGTGTGAATGACTTTGAGCCAACTGAGCTGCTTCTCTAAGCTTCACTTTCCTCATCTGTGAAATGGGAATCATACTATACAACTACATAGGGTGACTTTGAGGACTAAATGAGATCATCTGTGAAAAGTTCAAATGCCATGTCTGGCATGTATTCACATTCACATGAACGCAGTGAGTATCAGTGGATAGACAGTAGATTTAGGTCACTTTTAAAATTTGTGTTTTTCTGTGTCATACAAGTTTCAAGTTGAGCATATGTTACTTTTATAATTGAGACAAAATCAATAAATATTACATGTACACTAATTACCTCCCAAATCCCCAAGTCCTTTTGTTCAGATTTGTTCAGAAATAGGTATCATGTAAAAAGCAACTCCAAAGCTTTGAAATTTAAAAAAAAAAAAAAGTCATTTTTAAAGCTAGATTGAAAGTTGGGGATTTTTGAGAAACTTAAAACTATCTCAAACCTTGTTGTTCTCTGTGGCCTTTTGATGCTAATCTTGGCAGCAGCCTGGTCTCCCAGGCTCATTCTAAAGATCAGTTCAGAAGGTATGAGGGGGCCTGCATTCTACAGGGGAGGGCTCAGAAGCTGGAGCCAAGGTCACTGTATGAGGAACAGGGGCTCTTTTCTCCAATTCAAGCACCGAAGCTAGGCTTGTTGGAGGTAGGGACACCAGTACAGAGCCCTGTGCCCCATTTCCACCTCCCTCAGGGGAAATTTGGGCCATCATAGCCCACCCATTAGTGCCCACCTGCCTACTTGGCAGGTGGAAAGAGCGATGAGAAATTTCCATCCCCAAATGGCAGTGGCAAGGTCTGGGGGAGCCTGGCAGTGCCCTGCCCCAGGTGCTGCCCCTGGCCCTGGCTTTGCCTCTCACTAACCCTCATCTTCCATGAACCCAAGGCTTCCTGTCCCTATGTCTCGGCTCAGCTGTGGTCTCCCTCTCTGGGCCCGCCATCCCTCTCCACAGTACTAGTGATTGACTAATAATAGCTTTATAATGTATTTGCTCACCCTGTGCCTAGGCTGTCCTGACTGTCCTGACATGGCCAGGTATCAATTCACTGTCTCTTCCTCTACCCCCACAACATCAAAATTGTCTTGGGGGTTGAACCCAGATCAGCGGACTCAGGTGTGACCCACTCACAGTTGGGTGCCAGCCTCCATCTGTTTGCACCACACCCAGCACACCCCTGCTCTCCTTGGCAGGGTCTGTCTCCTGCTCTTCTAGCCTCTGGTTTCCCAGTCAGCTCAGCTTCCCCATTTGTCTCTGATGCCTCCATGGCGCCCCCTGTAATCTGACCCCTGCCTTTCCCTCCAGACTTGCCCCTTCCCAGGATTTCACTAGCTGGTGCTACTCTAGTCATGCAGTGCTCCAGCCCTCAAATCCGTTCTGCCGCCTCTGCCTCAGGGCCTTTGCACATGGCTTGTCTTCTGCTTAGCACTCTTGGTTATCCTTCTGTGCAATTAATCCCAACTCATCGCTCAGATCTTAACTCAGTGGTCATTAACTCAAGGAAGGTTTTTGCTCTCCTAGCTCAGTTCAAATGTCCTACTAGGGATTCCATGCATCATATCCCTATGCTTCCTAATTCATAACACTTGCAGTTTTCATTGGAAATACATTCACATGTTCTTTGTTTAATGACTTCCCAACTTGCCTGTGAAGCTGTGAGGGAAGAAACCAGATGAGCTGCCCTCACCATTGTGTTTCCCATGCCTAGTGCAGCGCCTGACACATAGAAGGCACTCAGATATGCTTTGGTGAATAAATGAATGAGTGAATGAACAAATGCACCCCTCTGAGCTTTCTTCAGGCCTGGCCCCTGGGTACCCAAGTCCAGAGGTACCTTGCTCCTCTGTCTCCAGGCTCTGTCTTTGTACCATCTCTGGGCTCTGACTCTCCCTGTCGCTCCAAGGTCTCCAACTCTATAGAGGGGCCACCTTATTTAATGGCTCCAGGGCAAGGTGACCTGCCCAGTCTGGGCTGTGAGCAGGCAGGAGAACATGACATTTTCCAAAAAGTCTGACACTGCCGAGTTCAAACTCTCTCCAGGAAGGAGAAATGATAATTGTTCCGAGTCCTGAGGTGCCCCCAGGGCCCACACAGCCTTCCCTGACCATCGCTGCCCACTCAGGTTTGGGGGCCTGTGGTGCTGATCTCAGCATTGTCTCCAGGGCGCTCTGAGCTGTGGACATAGGCAAATAGCTCTGAGACCATTATGGGGAACAGGGAAATCTCCTGCCTCCCAAACTCCTCAATCCATGTATGGTCTTTTGACATTTTCCCAAATGATTTCAGTGACCATGTGGCACACGTCTTTGTGTTTGAAGAAACTGCAGGGCGTTGTAGGAAGTGGAGCAGTTGCTTGGCAGTGCGACAGGGAAATTTTGCTCCTTTCTTTAGTTTCATGTTGTCTGAAATGATGAAAACGGCATGTGGTTTCCAGGCAAAACAGGTCTGGATGGGCTGGAGTGAGAACTTGTCAGTTGAGTCTTTGCAGAGAAAGTTGACACCTTCTCTTGGCTGGGGAAGCCCAGGGACCCTCGGGGCTAGCTCGGGGCAGTGCTTCAGTCATGATGTCATTATGAGGGGTGACACTCTACTGTGGTCCTTCAGTAGAAATACAGGACATGCCACACTGGGGAGCCCCACAGTGATTTCAGAGTTTCTAGGGGCTCCTTTATTAACAGCAAAGAGAAACAGATAAAATTGATCTTATCACTTCATTTAACCTATCAGATCTAGAATATTATCATTTCAAACTGTTGTCAATATAAAATTAATGAGATGGTTCACATTCTGTTGTTCCGCTATGTCTCCTGGATCTGCTGTGTTCTCCATGACAGCACATGTGGCTGTGACCGGCCGCATCTCGCGGGCAGGGTAGCCGCAGGTGGCTGCTCACTAGACAGCGAGGTCTCAGCCCTCAAGGTCAGGGAGCTTCAGCATCCACGTGCGTGTTTGGATACCTGCTAGCTCTTCCTTCTCAGACTGTTTCCTTGACTCCAGCTGCCATGCGCCCAGGACTCTGCTGGGCCCTCTAACTGGTCCCTGGGTCCTGTCCCTTATGAAGCCAACATCTATGCCTCCAGCCCACTGCCTGACTGAGAGTGCTGTGCTTGGCTAACAGGCTCTCGAGATGAGCGTGTCTGATGCAGAACTCCTGCTGGCCCCCTAGACCCATCCGGACTCCAGGTTTCCTCCCGCTCCCCCCTTCGGTATCTGGTACCAGTCACCAAGGTCACATAAAGGTCATCCTTGAGTTATTTCCTTATCCTGGCCTGTGAACACACCCTGTGAACACATGATTTCTCCTTCCAAAGTGTAACTTGGGCACATCCTTGTGACTCAGGTGGCTGAGACACTGGTGTATGGACCACAGAGAGCCCAGGGACCCGGGTTTGAGACCTGGGACTGGGGTGAAAAATCAAAATGAACAACTAAATAAATGTTTCTTTCTCCCCTCCCTTCTCTCCTTCCCTCCCTCCTTCCTTCCTTTCTTCCTCCCTTCCTTCCAAATCCTTTTTCCTTCTCTCCCTTCCTTCCTCTTTTTAAAAAACAAATAAAGTACATCTCAAATCAGTTTGCTCCTTCCCCACTGACCCCAGGGCCCTGGCCACCATTTCCCTCTCCTGCTCCTGCAGAGTCTCCACCAGGTCTGCTTAACACTGTCCAGTCACTCAGATTACGTTCCAAATTTTTTTCACAGCATAGACGACAAAGTCAGGTGTGTCCTTCTCTCTCTCACTCTGCACTCGCTGGCCCTCCTGTGTCTCCAGCCCAGGCCCCTTTCTGTTCCTGAAACTGTTCACTCCATGTTTTTTCCAGCCTCTGGGCCTTTGCATTTGCTGTTCCCTCTGCTTGGCCCTGCTCTTCTCCTCTCCCTCAGTGGCTGGCTGCTCTAGTCCCTGACATCTTCATGCCAATGTGGCATCCCCTCTGACCATCCTTTCTCAGTCCCTCTCTCTTTCCCTAGTCATGATCACACCGCCCTATTTGATAACCTTCGCACCATGTATGACCGCCTGAGATGTACTTACGGGTTGACTTGAGTTTCTCTATTTCTCCCACTCAAATGAAAGCTTCATGAGAGCAGGGCGGTCTCTCCCTCTCAGTGTCTGCCACTGCGTAGGCACTCACTCAATAATTATTGAAGGAGAGAATAATTTTTAGTTTGAACCTCATCCCCATCCCTCAGTCAGCATGTAAACACAAGCAGGCACTCAGCCGCCTCACCTATAAGCTGGGGAGAGCAGTGATCACGGCCGCATCCGTACACTCTTACTGCAGCGACAGCCCCCCTATCCCGGGGCTCATGGTCCCATCACCTCTCGCTCTCGTGACCTGGGGGCTGCAGGGTGCCTGCACTTGGCCGAACTTGACTGGGTTCCCTGTGTCTTTTCCTCCCAGGTCCTCAGCTGAAAAGAACAACAAACACCTTATCAGAAGATGCTGTTCTCATGTTGGGGCAGGAGAGAGACAACACACTCTTAAAAACTCTTCCTGGGCACCAGAACACTGCCCCACCAGCCTGCATCCCCACAGTCAAAGCAAGTTCCGTGGCCAAGCCAGAATCAATGAGGAGAGGTTGTATAATCCTTTTGCAAGGAGAGGGAGTGGCTATTTGGGGACCATAATCCAGTCCTCCATAGTAGTTAACACTGATATATTGCTCCCGATGTGCCAGGCTCTGTTCCAAGCATTGAAGTTGATGTTATTATCACTATTACACAGATGAAGAAATAGGCACACAGGTTAAATGGCACGGCGGGGCTCTGGGCCAGCCGTGCTCTCCAGCCTCATCCTGGCCTGCTCTCTGCTCACAGCCATTGTGGGCTGTGGAGTCACTATGCTCAGGCCAGTGAGCATTCTCTCTGGTCAGCCCTGCAAAGATTCAGTGGTGGTTCCTTCTAGGAAGTTCCCTCCTTCACACCAGGTTTTTCAGGTTTTCCTGAATCCACCTCCTCTGGACTGGTCATATGATGTTCACATTCAGAGCAGCTAGGACAGGAATGGGAAAGGGAGTGCTGTCCAGTGGTGCCTTCTGAGTGTATCTGTGTCCCCGCAGAGATCCGTACAGTCTGGTGCTTCCAGGGGTGGGGGGTGGGGTGGGGGGGAGGTTCCCTTAGAACCACAACATGGTCATCACACACCATGCCGCCAGGCGATATTCATCCATGCTTCACCGACACCAAAGGTTACGTTTTCCATTGACTTGAAAACCTCACCTTCTTTAGGGAAACAAGAGTAAACACCTTATGTTCAAATTGTCACATTCTGCAAACAACCCTACCTGGAAGCATGTCACCCCATTTTATAGATGAGGAAACAGACATTCCAAGAAGAGAAGCAATTTGCTCAAAATCTCAAGTCAAGCCATGGAAAAGCCTGCAATCAGACCCAGACAGAGTGCCTGGATTCCACATCTGGTGCTCTTTGTGTGGAAGGCAAAGCTTCTATCATTGACCAGAATAAATACCATCACCCTCTGCCAGGGCCGCACTCCATAGAGTCTTATTCCAGACAATTTCACATTTATCAGATTCGCCTCTGATGTCAGTGTGCACGCTGGCTCGGATGCAGGGATGAGCTCATTTATTCACTCGATCTTGCACACATTTGGTCAGGCATTCACTCACCCATTCACCTGTTCATGTGTTCACGAGCTCATCCACTCATCCACTTCGTTGATGCATCCAATTTTTCATTCATCTGCAAGTCATACCCCAACAGGCTTCACCCTTTGGGTTTTGGTATGAAAATTCAAGTTTCCAGGGAAAGGGCCCTGGGTCATGGCCAGATTGATGGTTTGGCAAATCTCAGCCCAGTCCAAGGATGTCTTAGCCTCCAAAGAGTGTGGAGAAGAGGCCTGATTCCAGGTAGGATGATGGAAGGGCAGCTTCAGAAGGGCAGGTCCTGTGACAGAGGTGAGAGACAGTGACCCAGCAGTAAGTCATGATGCTGGCAGGAAGGAGGCATGATGGGGAAGAGGGAAGGGGCCTCTCTCTCCTGGATCCAGGAATTTGGGTTCTGAGTACTCTCAGTTCTTGACACAGAGCATGAGATGTGCTATTCTCTTTAGGGGGTACTCAGGAAGCAAGAGGGTCTGGATGACCCACAAAGACCAGCCACCAGCCAGCAGGTTGGACGACTATCAGGGCGACCCGCCGCCCTGGCCAAGAGCATGGGGTCCTCGTCTTTTCTGCTGGGACTCTCTTAACAAGACTAGGGTGGGGCCTGAACAGGCCTTGTCTGCATCAGCCCCAACTACCCAGGTAGAACACGCAACAACAGCGTTCATACATCATCCAGATGTGTACTGATACAAAACCCATGCTCGGTAGGTCTGGAAACATGCTTGCGGCTCACCGGTATCTTCCTGCCCAGATACTGGGTGTCACAGACTCCCTGCCAGAGACAGAGCGTGACTGAGGGGAGAAGAGGAACAGAAGGGCGAGGGGCGGGGATGGGGGGAGGTGAGGTTTGCCAAATGATTAAAAAATTAAAGGGATTTTTATGCAGAGAAAATATTTAGCTTGGCATTGTCTTCTCCACCGAATGTTGGCTTCCGAGAGAAAGCGCTGGCATTGGCAGCAAATGTTTGCTAAATGGAAACAATCATCACCTTCCCAGAAGCCATAGAAAATGCCTTTGTTTGGGCTGGTGGTGCCTGGGCCAAAAACTGCGTCTTCAGAAGCTGCCCCCAATTTCTGAGAGGCCTCAGGAAGCGGGCGACTCGCCTGAGATCCATTGTAACGCAGCACCTGCTTGTCTCACAGGTGCTGCTGTAGAGAATGGCAGCTTCCCTCCCCAGGGTGCAGGGGGTAAGCTGGGAGGAGGCAGGTGAGAGGCGGGAGGGAGGGAAGGAGGGCAGGGAGCATAGAGGCAGGCAGTCACAGCTGCATGGAATGTGCGCGAGCACACAGAGGACAGGGAAGCTCTCAGTGGAATCCCAGGACAATAGTCTCCTCAGGGTGGCTGTGACCTCTCTGCTACTTGTCCCCAAATCTGGCTCAGCTTGAGAAGCACCTGGAGGAGCATTTTGAGAGTCACAATAGAGAACAGACATGACTTTAGGTGCTTTGTCTTGCCAAACCCTCACCTACAAGCAAGGTACTTGCAGAATCCTCAGTTTGACATGAAGAGGAAATTGAGGTGCAGAGAAGTGAACACTTTGCCCAAATCCCAGACCTTAGGGAACAGGATGGGAAACCAGAGCCCATGTGCTCACCCATTAGGCAAAGACCACCCACTGGCTTAGAATCTCCAGGGTGGGACTCTGCACCCCTGAATGTAGTCAGTCCCTGACCCGGGACTAGGGCACAGCCTCCTGCTGGAGCCCCCGGCCTGTGCCCCTGGAGAGTGTCCCCCAACTTCCCTCCTCTCCAGGGGAGGTTTCTTAGCAGGTTCCCCCTACTTTAAAAAGAACATTTGCAAACAACAGTGCTGGACCCGACCATCTGAAAGAGAGGCAGGGAAGTCCTAGAGCCCCTGGGGGTTGGGAGTCCTGACTGTGCCCAGAAGCCAGGCTTCTTCCCTACAGGGCAGGGCGTCAGCACGAGTGCTCTGAACCCAACTCCGCCCCTCCTCCCCCTTTGGACCTTCCACTGCTTTCCAGTTCCCAGTCCTCTAGGGGGTCCCCACATGGGAGGTGGGTCTCCAGAGGACACCTCTGTAAATGTGCCTGTAGTAAGGGGACGCATCTCTTCAGTGCCTCCTCTTTGGTCAGACAAAGGCATCAGATCAGCAGAGCCCTCGATCTTCGTGTCGTCATTCTTTCATCCATTCCCTCATGCAGGCTCTGGAGTGCGCGCTGACACTGCGGGGGACTCAGGATACGCTCCCTGCCATCTCAGAGCCTGTAGACTGGTGGGGCGTGATCGATAAAGGGAAGTCGAGGGTTCTGGAAGCAGCGAGAGGCGACACTCTACTTTCTCCCTGCAGCCCAGCACTCTGCCCGCCGCTCCCCCCTTATCCCACCTGCGTGGGCTCCTACAGCTGTCTCCGCATTTCCTCCATGGGGAGCTCCTGCGGCTCCCTAGACGGGTGCCACCGATGCTCTGCCAGCTCTGTTCTGAGTGTCATCTTCCTCATCTTCCTCGGGGCTGAGGATGAAAATCCAGGGTCAGGGCTGACTGCTCTTTCTTGCTCCACCTCCAGTCTCTCAGCCTGTGAGCCCTCCCTCCAGCAAGCACACAGAACCTGACCACTTCTCACTGCCTCTGCCACTCTCACCCTGGCCCAAGGCACCACTGATTCCTTCCTTGCTGCCTTGCCTCGGCCCTTCCATCACCTCCTCTTCCTCTCCTTCCCTCTCACCCTCCAGACACTCCCACAGGGTCTTTGGCTGGCTCTTTCCTCCTTTCCTCCGCCTGGATGACTCCCTCCTTGATGTCCCCAGGGCTCACACTCTCCCCTCCAAAGACCCTTATTCAGATGCCAGCTTCTCAGTGAGGCCTTCCCTGGCCTCTCAGTCTGCTCATCGCCTGTCTCCCTGACAGCCAGCCTCCATCCCCGACCCTTACTTCACCTGTACCCCGACTTGTGGGCCTCTGGTGCATGCCTCCCACTCTTGTCTGCTGCCCTCCCTCCTCCCACCACAGGACAGCTCCAGGGGAAGGATGTGCATCCCTTTTGTTCAGTGCTGTGGTCTCAGTGTCTGGAACGGCGCTGGGCACGCAGCAGGCCCCCAGGAAACATAGCTGAGTGAACATGTGAATAGAAGGGAATATACGGGTGTGACCTGGGCAGGATCCGGGGAGTGGTCGTGCCGGGTACGTGAGTGGTGGGGTCACGCTATGATCTGTGAGCCTGCAGCCCTCTGACAGGAACTCCCCCTCCACACCCACACGCACAGTCAGGGGAAGAAAGAGGAGGCAAGGGAGGTCAAGGGGTCTCGCAATGAGTGTACAAGGAGGGAAAAGACCACATCAGACATCCAGTCACTCCTCCATCAGCAGCTGCCGGGTGCTGGAGTCCTGGACACAGCCGTGACGCCGATGGCACCGTCCTCATCTGGGTCCCTTCTAAGAAACAACCAAGAATGGAAATGAAATAGAAATGACCTACAACTTACACGTTCCTCCCTGCTGGTCCCCACTCCTACGGTCCCACCTCCCTGACAGATTATTATAGTGAGCTTATTATAGTGAGTTTTTCGTGCTTCTCATCTCTCTCCCTCTCTTCTTCCCTCCGGCCCCTTCCATCCCCCTTTCTTCCCTCTCTCCCTTTCTCCCTTTCCTTTTAATAAGATCATTTCTTTGGCTTACACTGCAATATTTACCCAGGACACACACCTAAAAAACTATCATTTACTATGTCCTCTTTTTTGCTCTTTATCAACAAGACATCAAAGGGTATGTTGTCCTCTGAGACTCGCTTTTTCACCCAACGTTATGTTACCAGGATTTACCCAGGTGGTTGTGTGTAACTGTTCTCCATTCATTTCTCATTGCTCCAGATCATTCGATAGTGTGAGATTTACCACAGTTTATTTAGCCATTTTTTCCAGTGTTGGACATTTGGGTTGTTTCCCGAAGCCAGTGCCTTTATGTTGACTGTTTTGGACACAGCTGCTCCGAGCCTTGGTGTCTTCATCTCCGGGGGCACAGGAGTGAGAGTTTCTGCAGGCCCAAGTGGACCTGCTGGGCAGATGGCAGTGCAGCGATTCCGGTTCACAAGGGAACGTCGAATTGTCTTCCAGGTCAGATGTGCTGACCTGCACGTTACCAGAAGACCGGATGCCGCACTGACCCACACCTCCTTCCACACACGGCCTCATTAGGCTTCCTGAATTCACCACTGACTGGGCATCAGTGTATCACATGGTGGTCCTTCTCCAGCCAGACCCCAAATTCTCCCTGTTGGAGTTCCTGCTACATCTCCTCTCTGGGTCTGCTCGGCCTCCGCAGTTCTTTCCGCTCACTTGCTCGTTGGCTTGCTGACCCCAGCCTGGCCAGGGTGGCTGCTACTGGATGGCGAGAAGGCGCTTCTTCCATGCCAGCGGGGTGTAGGCTGTGTCTAACGGACCTGCCCAGAATCTGTCAGCTTCTCTGGGTGCTTCTGCTCGGCCCGGGAACTGAAGCCCCTCTCTCTACTCAGCAGCTCACGGGGGCACCCCAAGCATTCTGGAACAGCACTGCTGGAAGCAGACTCCTCCTTGCACGCTGCACCAGGCCCCCACGTGCACATAGCCTCTGCTGTCATTTTTCTGTCACCACCAAAGGAGCCCTTGTCCCGCCCTGTCCCACCAGTTCCCCGTCCACTCCTCTTGCTCTTTAGCATGCATATGGCCTCACTCAGCTGGCAGAGTGCAGAGGCCTCCATCACTGTCTGCAGAGGGAGCTGGCACCAGCCATGGGCACAGCCACTTCTGCTGGGTTGGCACCGGAGGCTCATCAGTCAGCCCACTGCAGACACCTCCAAGTTCATTTTCTACTTCCACCTTTGGTTTCTCTCCTGCCCCCACCTCCCTGTCAACTCAAGGATTCTTCTTTGCACTCCTGATCAAAAGAAAATGAGAGCACTTGAACTTGGGGCTCCAAGTTCACTGCTCAGGTTCAGGAGGCTGCGCTCTTCCATTCCAACCTAATTGGTCTCCTGAACTCTCCCAGGAAGGCCGAGAGTTGGCACCTAGCAGATACCCAGTAAATATTTGTTGAATGAATGAGTGAACTATTTTCCTTCCCTTTCCTGGGAGCATGCTCCCTCAGGACATTCCTGTAAGCAGCTCCGTATGTTATGCCCACTCCTTGCTCTTCCCTGAGCAGCCAACGTCAAATCCTCCAGCTGTCTCCCTCTGGCACTGCTCTTTTCGCTCTCCTTTGTTGAGGGTTCTCGCCCCTGCCGGGCCCGAGCTGCCGGGGACCCCCAAGCTCTGGACAGGGAGACAGACTTGCTTAGTGGTGGCAAGCTGGGGCTCTGCTGGTGGAGCTGGGTATGTAAGAAGGGACCGGTGAGCTCAGTGCGAGGGACGCACTGGCACTCCTCTCCTGACACCCTTCCTGCAGCCCCATCACTCCTCCTCTCAACCAGGCGTAATTGCTCAGTCTCATTTAATGGACACGTTAAATGGCTGAGTGGCGTGAACTTGGCTCAGCCTCCCCGTGGGCAGGTGTGATGGGCATGTTTGAAGCCTCCTGCTCGCTGTGTGGTGTGGGCCCCAGGGAGGGAGGCAGTGGCAGAGCCTCCTGGATGGGCTGGGGCAGAGGCCCCTGCTTCCCTCAGAGCTGCCTGCACAGAGCCTCGGCCCACGCTAACTGGGGGACAGGGATGAACGGTCCCGGGCGGGCTGCCCCTCCCCGGACCTGGCCAAGCTCCCCTTGCTCCTCCGATGTGCCCCACTGGCTGCAGACTCCACCGGGTCACTCTTCCCTCCAGGACTTGGGGCATTGCAGTTCCCCCCAAGTCCCCTTCTCTGAGAACGAGTCCAGACCCCACTGCTCAGGCAATCTCCCCTGCTCCCGCTCCCACCACACACCCATCCCCAGACCACAGGGCTGCTGCAGGTCTGAGACACCTGTCATCACTCTAAGCCTCCTCTCTGTTGCCCAGTGTCCCTCAGGCCTCTAGGCTGTGGCTGGACTTGGGTCGGGGCCGGCTCCTTGATTCCCTCCAATTCATGGAGTGAGTTTTCATGGCCACAGCAGTGTAGCCTCCTCCCAGGAGCGCTCGGCTTCTCCAGGCTTCTCTTCCCAAACTGCTGGCTCCAGCGCAGCCCCTTCGTTGGTTTCCCATTTGCACCATCAGCACCAGGCATTGGAGGTAGTGACAGTCCTGAAGTTTGGGAACTGGGAGATGACACGGAAAGGCATTCTGACCTTGGCTCATGCAGGAACACATTACGAGTCTGCTCTTAAAAGCAGACGCCTCTCGTGGGAACCCCACAGCTCACTGGGGTGCCGGGTCCCATCTCCTGCAGCCCTCCGCGCCTCCCCATTTCCTGGGTCCTGCTTGTCCTCTCCTAGCAGCTCCTAAACTCCAAACCCTTGTGCTCTGCTTCATCAAACAAGTCGCTTTCCACACGCCTTCTCTTGCCGGCTCATTCTGGCCATGTCTGGAGATGGTGGGGATGGCAGTGGGCCCCACCTTCAACGCCCCCAAGGACCTTAAGGTACTTTTCCAGACAAAGGCAGTTCTTTCCAGAAGCGGAATTCTGCATCTGGTTTTTAAAATAAGTTGTCTTTTCAAAATCAACATGACCTTGCATTTGTATTGTGCTGGATCATTTCTCAGCATCTGAAAGGTACGTAAGGAATATCTGGGGGTGTGGTGCTGGCCAGGACACGGTCCCTGTCCTTACAGTGTCCCACAAGGGGCGAGAGAATGCGGTGACAGCTCCAGCAGAGGAGAAGATGCTTGACCAGGGGCCTGAGAAACAAGGGCCATGGGGGAGGGCCCCCAAGGAGAAAAAGAGCATGAGCACAGATGAGGCAGTAAGAAGAGCCGGTTGCATTCGCAGAGCTTCGTGTAGCTCAATCTGTGTGGACTCTGGTGTAGAAGGGACTGGGAGTAGAGAGTGAGGCCAGCAATAAAATTGGAGTGGGCAGAAACAGAGGTCAGGTCGTGGAGGGGCTTTGAAAGTCCAGTGAAGAAGTCCGTCATTGCCTGTGTTTTCCAAACTTTCCAGTGAGGTCAGAGCCAAGGAAGCAGATGACTAAACCCATTTTACAGGTGGCAAAAGTGAGGCTCAGAAACAGACAATCTCGGGTGCTTAGCTGATATTTAGCGCACACAGCTTCTGAACAGGACTCACTTGATTTTGTTAAAGCTTATTTTAATTAATTAACTAATTGACTTTGGCCAAACCTCTGGGGCCTTTGCTGGGCGACAAGTTCCCAGGGTACCCAGAGCCTCCCTTGTGTATCCTAAAGTAGAGAGAGGGGTCCAGTCCCACAAGAAACCCTCCCCCACTGGGAAAGGACAGACTCCGCCTCAGAGAGCTTTCACTGCCTTACTAGCCAGCAGGGCACTTGTCTAATCTCCACAGAAAGGCAGAGGAAATGGATTATGGAGTCAAGCCCCCTCTGGAGCAGGAGATCAACATTTGCATATGACCCAGGGGAGAAGAGACCACTACCAGAAAAGGTTTAACAGTGTCAAGGGCTCTAAGACTCCAATCTTCCTTCACTTGTCCTCACCCTCCAGAATCCTTTCAATGCCATGCAGAAATGGAAGAGGCCACCGATTATGCCCCCAAATGTTCACAGAATTGAACGAAGGATTAGCTCCTTACCGGCCATTGACTTTAATGATCCCGGACTCGGGAATAGCGGTGCTGGCTGATGCCTGGAGCACGCACTGTTTCCTTGCACGCATCACGGTCCGGTGTGTGCGGGCCACGCGTGGAGGGTACGTGCAGACAGACCTGTGGAGACAGGGCACACGGGCGATACAGACACGTGCGTGCACACTGTCTGTGCAGGACGTGTTCTCCGGTGGTGCGTCTGCGTCTGCCGAGGCGTCTGGAGGCACACGCTGTGTGCCCTCCTGTTCGCTCAGGCTGGCGGCGCTCACTGGTGCGCGGTTCTCTGCGAGTATGTGGGCTGTGAACACTGAGTGCGTCTTTCGATTCCTTCACCGAACCAGGCTCTCAGCTCCCTCAGGCCCTTGTATGTGTGCTCCCGGCCTCGACACACGTTCTCCTGCTATTTGCTTCCTCACCCACTTAAAGAATGTGTCCCGCGCACCCCATGGCTGAGTGGTTAATTCTCCTGGGTGTGGTCCACATACCTCACAAGGAGCCGGGTTTGAGACCCCAGGGCCAGCGGGTGAGGGAAAATAACCAAAATGAACAACTGAAAATAAATAAGTGCTTCTCCTTCCTCTTTCTTCCTGCCTGCCTGCCTACTTTCCTTCATTTCTGCCGCTACCTTTCCTTAAAAAAGAGAAAAAAGACTCTATTCCCTGGTGCGCTCTGGCCACTCAGGCACTAAGCAGGAGGCTGGGGTATGGACCATGTAAAGTCCAAGGACCTGGGTTCATGATCCAGGTTTGGGGGGTGGTAACAATCCAAATAAATAGACAAATAAAAGTGATTTCTCCTCTTCCTCGCTCTCTTAAAAAAAAATAAAAAGAATATATTCCCTACTATTTTTCTCAGCATCTTCTTATTTTTATTTCATGCACTTATCTCCACTGTGTATTTATTTGTGTGTTAACCTGTCTATTCTTTGTCTCCTTGAAGGTGAGGACTGTGTCTCTTTGTCACGCTGCTACCTTTGGGAGCACAGCAGCTTTTCCTGTTGGTAACTGGAGCACAGCAGCTTTTCAACAAGTGTTTAGGGACTGGACGAATCTATGCTCTGTGCGCGTGTGCGCGTGTCTGTGCTTGTGCTGCAGCTCTAAGTAGGGAAGCATGTGTGTCAGGAAGCCCACACTTACCTGTGTGCACAGGTTTGCAGGCAGGTGTGCAGAGTCGGTGACCACGGTGTGTGTGAGTGTGGCTGTGTGTGTTAAAAACAGAAGGTGTCTGTCTTATTTCTTCCATCCGTCTCTGCCCCCACTGGGAACTTTTAGGGCCCAAATGGAATCCACGCAAGGAAAGCTGGGGAATCCAGAATGGCCTGAGATGCGACACTGTCCTGAAGGCCAGCAGAGCAAATGCCCCTCAAAGGCTGCCTCGCAGCAGCAACGAGGGCAAGGGCATGGTGGCAGCTGGGGTGCCCTGGGCAGGGAAAACCATCCATGAATGGGCAGGACTGAGCAGATGACGCTTGGGCCCTAGAAAGGGCTGGGCAGGTCAGTGATGAGCTGAGGCCTGGCCTGTTCTCACCAATACTCAGTGACTTTACTGAGCTCTCCTCCGGGTACTGTGCTGAGCCGGGTGCTGGCTGGGGGCTCCGGCGAGACGCTCCCCTGAGCCACCGCAGGACGCCCCTAGTGTTGGCAACGACACTTAGCCTTCCCGTGCTAGCAAGTCTAACTGCCTCCCTGCTGACTCTGATTTTCACAGGGTCAGAGACCAGGTCTGTCCTGTGACGGGCTGCATGCTCGGTGCCTGGAGGGGTCTGATGAATTTCAGTTAAGTAATGGAATGAATAAGGAATGTCTCATGCCCTGTATGTACGGAGAAATCACACATTTTCATTTATTTATGCCTTAAGAACACCACCACCATCTTGTGTGCTCCCCTCCTCAGTGCGAGGTCCCCCCCCCTCCCTCTGATCACTTAAAAAAGTGGGAAGAGTGTGAAAACAAAACAAAACAAACCAGAGGGGGAGGGATCGCTGTACCAGGACAATGCACTGCAGGAGCAGAATGCTCTCAAGAGAAACGTGGCCAAAGGCAGCACAGAGACTGAAGTCTGTTCATAAGACGTGCTTGGGGAAAACAGCGAACATGGTCTAAGAACCTGTTAATAGCCCAGCCTGCATGCCAGCAGAGCCCTTTCAGCTAAAATAGTGCAGAAGTGCTCGCCAGCCAGAGTCTGATCTAAGGAAGGTAGAATCACATCAGGGAGGCTGCCCAGGTCAGTTTGCCAGTTGGGGCTGCAGTTTTCCTCCCTGGAAAATGCAGCCACGACAGCCCAGCCCACATGCAGATTGTGAAGAAGTAATGATAAGAGTCTGGCAGGTGCTGGGGGCTCAGTTTCAGGCATTTCTCCTTTCGTTCCAGGCAGAAGCTACTACACACTAGCCTCTCACAGCACAGGCTTCAGCAGACCCACGTTTAAAAGATTATCTAGCATTTCTGGATTTATTGAATATTTATTAGGTGCTCAACTCTGGACTGAGCATTTACACATCACTTCATTTAATCTACAGATCAAATCTATTATTATTCCCACTTAAATGATGAAGAAATAGTCTTGGAAGAGTTACGTAGCCTCGCTCCAGATCACGTCATTTAGTGAATGAAAGAAGCCAGACTGGGGTTCTTGTCTCAGAGCCCAAGTTTTTAAGCTGTGTGCTAGACCTCAACATTATTTAGCAATGCCACGTTTTTCTGAGCCTCAAATCCCCATTCTATAAAGCAGAGAGGTTAGAAGACACTGCCAATTTGCAGAACTATTAGAGGCTGAATTCTTTTATTCAAACAGAATGCCAGTGTGTAAAATAAATATAAAGGGAGCTTCTCCAATGAATGCTGGGCAGAGACAGCCCAGAACTCCTCCTTCACCAGCTAGCCGGCCCCCAAGGCAACACCCCGAGGCACCCGTTGGGGAATTCAGGGAACAGATAGTGACAAATGCATGATGGCCGCGCTCCAAGGGCCCTGCTAGCTTGGAAGTCCTGGGATTCCGCTCATCTAACACAGGTGGATTGATCGTGGGTGCGACCTGTGGATGCACCTAGTGGGTGGAGAGCAGGCAGGTGAAGAGATTAAACCACCAGCCCCCTCCACTCCCATCTACAGATGTGGAAATAAACTAAACCACTAAAATAAGGAGGAAAACCTACTCTAGCGAGCAAGACCAAGGCCCCTGCAGATGGACCCTCCAAGAGTGCACTGGGGGGCCGTGGCCTGAATGGGTTGGGGTCCCAGCTCCCAATCCTGAGTTAGAGGCTTACCAACGTCTCCCTGTGCTTTGGAGCCTCTCGCCTGATTGGGCCGCCTTTGTTTGAAGTCCTGATTTATATTGCTTCTCCCTGCAAACTATGCATTAAGTTGCCAGCAAAGATTCAAAATTGTAAAATAATTGTGGTGGTGAAATTATTCACAAATCCATCTAGGCCCGGCGCTTAGGGAAGGCGGTCAGACTTACACTGAGCACATGGTGACATAATTCAGGCTAAACAGATAAGCTTTTCTCGCTCCTGACAGAAGCAATTCCCTGGAGACTGCTGGGTAATGCCAGGCCAATTACACACCCGGCCTGGAGAAAGCAAGGTCCATCACCACGGGGGTGACACTGTGACTAGGTGCCAGGTCACACCGAGAGAGAAGGGTCTCCATGAGTGAGCAAGCAGAGCAGGCTGGGGTCTTGAGACAGGAGGCCATGTGGGCCATGATGGGGGTAACCAGGTGAGGACTGGGTTTGCCTGCTCTGAAGCCAGCCAGCGATGCAAACAATCACGTTAACCAATGTCAGCCTCATGGAGGAGGCAACAGCACCCTTCCAATGACAAAGTGGGCTTGTCCCTTTGGATGAACTGCAGGCATTTCAACTGGGTCAGGTACCACCATGACTTTGTCAATATCTCTTCAGTCTCCACATGACTACTTTTTTTTTTCCAGTTTATGTTGCTTTATATGGAACTGTACCCAAGAGGCAGGGGTCCTTTGTTTTTAAAAATATTCTCACAATAGCTTTTTTTCATTCTTATCAAATAAAGCTGGTCATGATAATAACTGACACTTGTTAAATACCATTCTATGAGCTTTATAAACAATATTTCATTTTAACCCTCTAAAGCAGTCTCAGACTTTAGCATGAATAAGAATCACCTGGGGGGCAGGGGGCTTTCAAAGTCACAGACTGCTGTGTCCCAGTCCCAGAGTTTCTAGTTTCAGGGGTTCTAGAGTGCATCCCCAGAAAGTGCACTGTGTAAGCAGTTTCCAGGTGATACTGATGCTGCTGGTGTTGAAATGATTGGTTGAGAACACTGGTCCAGAGAAAGGGAAGTACAGAGACTCCAAAGAGGCAGTTGGGTGCTTGTTCTATAGCCAGATTGCCTGAGTTCAACTTCCTGGCTCTGTGGCTGTTTCTCCATCTGTAAAATGGGCATAATTATAGCAACTCCCTCACAGGCTGCTACAAAGAGCAAATAAAGCTCTTAGAAGAATTCTTGGCACTTGGCAAACACTTGACACACATGAGCTAGCTCGGTAATTGCCCGCATTCCTACAGGAGTCGATGGAAGCTACAGCTCGGTCTCGTGGCCCAAGCTTTGAACTATCCCACTAACTCATGGTGTGTTCATAACATCTCCTCTCTTGATCTCGGAGTTTATAACCATGTCACCACCTGGTGAAGCTAGGCTTGGGGACTCCGGCATGAGGGCTCATCCTGGGCTGCAACCTCCAGAGGATGTCAGGGTTCCAGGTTTGAGTTCTGCTGCTGCTTACGGCCTAATGCTAGGAAATCGGTTTTCCTCTCTGAGCCTGAGTTCGCTCCCTTGGGAAAAAATCAGAACTGCATTTGGGGAGCTTTTGTTCTAGGTGGGTGGACTTTTTCATATCAGCAACAAAGTCAGATCACAAAGGATTCTGAACGCTGAGTTATTAGGGCTTGGATTCAGATGTCAAAGGTGTTCAGACTTGGCCACTAAGAGACCTCCATGAGAAAGGAACATTGCTCAAATCCAGATGGTTTCTCTGAAACCCTCTGCTTTCATCTTAAAAATGCACACACATTTTGTATTCTACTCCCTAATATTACCATGTTTGTTTGCATATGAAGATAATAACATTTTTTCCCTGAATCTTCTAATAAAACAGGCATCAGGGAGCCATGTATCATGTTTGCCTGGGGCTTCTGTGCCTTCTTGGTACGTGTCTGAGCACATCTGTGGAGGACTCAGTCAGAGGAGGAACACATGCCCAGATTCCTGGAGGACCTCGCCAGACTGTCCTCCTGGGGTGAATCCTCAGCCCCAATCCTTGGAGCAGTGGTGGCGGGCCCCGCATGAGGGACCACGCGTGAGGGTGCTCTGTCCCTTCCTCACAGAGGAGGTACCAGCTGCTCCATGTGGAAGGTGGCTTCTGTTCATGGAGAGATTTTACATCAAGTGCTTTTCATTCAGGATTGGAAGCTTTAATATGTTTTACAGGAAGCCCTTTTATGTGCCAATAAAAACGAGTGATTATAGCAGACGATGAAAAGCAGCTAGCGCTTTGGAGCCCCTGTATGTTTAGAAAGAGCAGATACATTTCCCTGGAGAATGACATGATCGGGTCCCTTCTCATTCATTACAGAATCAGACAGAGGAGAGATCTTGTTAAAGAAATGCAGAGCTTCTCACAATTGCTGTGTGTGTGTGTGTGTGTGTGTGTGTGTGTGTGTGTGTGAGAGAGAGAGAGAGAGAGAGAGAGAGAGAGAGAGAGAGAGAGAGAGAGAAGAGAATGAACAATCCTCCAACCCTCTCTGGCTCTGCTAGTTTAATTCCTTCCTTTCTTCTTTGTAAAAGAGCTGGCCAAGGGCAATAACCATGACCATCAGGGGCAATTAACTCGGCATTTTAATTACATTTCCTTCTCTGCAGACTCCAAAAGCCTCACCATTTCTAGAACCAACAAAAGCCAGTATTGAAAAGACCTTGAAAGGTCATCCCCTCCCTCAGTGAGAACAAGTGAGACTTTTTCATGTTCTTAAGGAACAAAGGTGGAAAGCTATCATTTCCCTAAGTAAGCATTATGGGGGTGAATCCCCTTACCCTCTGAGAATGAGAGATGAGGGAGATCCTGGGGTGTACTTATAAATCCAGGGTCAGACTGCCCATGAACTGTGGTCCTCAGGCCCCTGTGCTGAGCCCAGCGGGGCAGACAAGAGGACTGGTCACAGACAAGAGCTGTGCGGGGTTAGAGAGACCCCATGTGCACCCTCTCCCCTATGCCCAATGACTCTGGCTTGGTGCTAAATGAAAGGACAGGATAGACATTGTGGGGTATAGGCTACAATTTCAGCCCTAACTTTGAAGTTGCAGTGCCAGCTCAGTTTCAAACTCAGAATAGGCATAGAATAAAGGGAAGAAGATAGTCAAGTATAGATTTCCTGGGCTCCAACTTCTTGTTAAAGGAGAGGTGCTGGGTAGAAAGGTGAATAGGCAGGCAGGCAGGAAGAGAGAAGAGAAAGAGCTTTATTTTGTTTAGTGGTTCATCTTGGTTGTTCCCCGGGCCTGGGATATGAACTGGGGTCCTTGGGATGTATGGGGACTGTGACCAACTGGAGGTTGACATAACCACTACTCTATTGGGGTGCCCCTGGGCTCTAATTTAGTCTTGCCACTCACCGCCATTTGATCTTAGGCCAGAGGTTCTCAACTGGGGATGTTTTGCTCCCCAGGAGGCTTGGCAATATCTGGAGCCATTTGAGTGGCAGGTGCTACCAGCACCTAGTGGGTAGAGGCCAGGGTGCTAGTGAAATCTTACAACAAACAGAACAGTGCCCTACAACAAAGACATGTAAAGACATGTCAGCTTACAATGTCGCCAGTGCGGGGGCTGAGAAATCCTGCCTTACACGAATTACTGCCCATTCCTGGGCTCCAGCGACCTCCTCTTAAAATAGGGATGGTTAATGTACCCTCCACATAGGCTGCTGTGAGGAGGAAATGAACTAATGCAAACAAAATGCTTAGATCAGTGCCCGGCGCAGAGTCAGCACTGGAATGCATGCTGCTGCTGTGATCAGAGTCACCAGGACCAGGAGGAGACAGGGCTAAGGGATGGGGCTCAACTGTCTGTGCAAGAACAGAGGTCTGACCTAGGACAGGAGGAGGGGAGGGGTCAAAATCAAGGTTGAATTCCGTGTGCTCCAGGGCAGAGTTCGGAGTGGGGAGGCATGATGAAGAGGAAAAGGGTGGAGGGAGGGGCCCTTGAGCAGCTTCTCCAAACCCTGGCTGGTACTTGAGGATTTGTTGAGTAGACAACTAGGGAGAAGACAAATGGAGGGGGACCTTCTGAACCCCCACACTCCATTGCTGCAATGGTCTGAGCTCACGCTCCTTCCCGAGGTACCTCTCAGTCACACTCACCACCAAAGGAGAGCTGCCATGGGCACTGGTCTTTGACCTTGGTGCTGGAGACTGACACAGCTCAAGCTCTAATTTCCAGGGATCACAAGAGTGGTGTGGGGTCTTGCAATAGTTTGAACTGTGTCTCCCAAAAGTGATGTCCAAAGATCGACTTGCGGATGGTGATTCGATAGGACGCACTTTCAGGCCACACCCCACAGACACCAGAAAAACAAACAAAAAAATCATCTATTTTCCTAAGACAAACATCAAGAAACAACTGGCACTTCAGCAGGAGACAGATCAGTTGAAGACTAACAGTGGGTGAGGGCACCGGAGGGGTTCTCAGCTAAGATGCAGATTTGGATTTGGGACAGAGCTCAGGAGTCTCCGGATGCGTGGTGGGGCGGAGGTTAGGGATTTTTCGGCACCAGTTGTGGAGGCAGTGAGAGTCGGACCCAGTGAAGCTGAGACACAGAGCCCCGGAGGACCAACTTGAGAGGGGGTGAAAGGAGAGCCAACTCACCTGGAGCTGAGCTGGAGCTCCCATGGTGAAATTGCACTAGGAGCAATCATCGCGGGAAATCAGCCAAAGAGTTCAAACACCTCCCACAACCACTTCACGCCAGAGCATGGGGGGGCGGGGTCTACCAAGCGGAAATCCCGCCCACCGCACATCCACCCACAGGAAATTCCATCCACCCCCTGGATTACAGTGAGAAGGCAGTCCCAAGCCTCAATGCTACCCGCTAGTGCCACCTTATGGATAGAAGTGAAACTGCAGCCTGATTGCCAATCCTGGGCAAGTCAACCCTAGGCAATGGCAGGGAATCTGAACCCCCAGAAATATAAACAGAATGCCAAATAGAGCAAAGGCACAGAGAAATACACATGAAATTATGGATCCAGTCAAAAACCCGGGGAAAATGTGAATACAGCAGACATATGTAAATTATCTGAAGAGGAATTTAGGGTGATAGTGATTAACATACTCATGGGAATCTGGAAATCAGTAGAGACAGTAAACAAGAATGTCAGGAAGCAAAGAGAAGAATTAAAACAAGACATCGAACAGGAAAGAGACACAATGGCTGAATTAAAGAACTCAATAGAGGGGCTCAACAATAGGATGGATGAAGCTTCCAACAGAATCAGTGATCAGGAAGATAGGACAGAGGAACTCAATCAAGCAAACCAGCGAAGAGATTTAAAAAAATCAAAGACTCGAAGGCAGCATTCGAGACCTCTGGGATAACATCAAAAGGAACAACATTTGCATCATAGGGGTCCCTGAGGAAGAGAGAGAAAAGGGGCAGAAACCATATTTGAAGAAATAGATGAGAACTTCCCCAATTCGAAGAATGAAGCAAGCCTCCTGATCCAGGAAGCTCAAAGCGTTCCTAATAAAAGAAACCCAAACAGAAATACACCTAGACACTTAGTCATAAAAATGTCAAAAATACAAGATAAAGAAAGACTATTAAAAGCAGCCAGAGAAAATGTATCACAGACAGAGGAGCCCCTATAAGACTGTCAGTGGACTTCTCAAATGAAACTCTACAGGCTAGAAGGGAATGGCAGAATATATTCAAAGTGTTTAAAGAAAAGGAGTTTCAACCTAGGATACTATATCCAGCAAGAGTATCATTCAGAATGGAAGGAATAATAAAACCTCTTCTGACAAGCAAAAGTAAAAGAGCTTATCACCACAGAATCAGCTTTGCAAAAAATATTAAAGGATGCTCTATAAAGCATAAAGAAACCTCACAGAAAAACAGTATGACAGCAAATACACCATAGTGGGTGTCATCTGCCAGCCTTGGTCAAATTAAAACCTCCAGCATAGTTTCTTGCTTCCAGTCCTTGTTCACCAGTACAACTCAACTCATCAACAACCCGGTGGAAGTGTCCTTTCTTGCCTGTCTTTTCTGTGTACTTTCTATGAACTAGTCCTGACCTAAGACAACACAGGAACTGTCTTCACCACCAGTGGACAACAACTACACCTATTCCAGATGACAAGAATCCCAGCCTTAGGGAGACTTCCATCTTTTCAACATGTTCCTTCCTTCAGTATCAGTGCTCATTCCCAGGGTACATTTTAGAGCAGTCAACCCCTTTATGGTAGTGCCCCAATGTAATTCACATTATGTGTAAACTTTCCATGTTTTCATTTTAAAAATCTTGAAAAAAACAAAGTGTGAGAAGCAATGGACAATGCAACAGATCGCTTGTGCCTCTGGAGCAAAAAAAAGGGGTGTCCACCTGGACCCTCTGAACATGATCCTATTTGCAGTAAGTGTCTTTGCAGATTTCACTAGGATGAGGTCATCATCCTTGATCAGGGTGACCCTTGAGTCTAATAACATAAGTAAGGAAAAGGAAGACCCATAGATGCAGAGGAGCAGTTCATGTGGTGACAGAGGCAGGGCTGAGGGCTGCCTTTAGAAGCTGAGGAACTCCGAGGGTCACTAGGGGCCATCGGAGAGAGAGATGGCACAGAACGGCTTCTTCCGCAGAGCCTCCAGAAGGAAGCACCCTGCTGAGCTGCTGGTTCCAGCCTCCAGAACTGTGGGAGAACGCATTTCTGTTGCAAGCCTCCAGGTTTGTGGCCAGTGGTGAGGGCAGGCAGCCCTTGGGAACAAATACCATTTCCAAGACAGAAAGGCCTCAAGGCCAAGAGGCACCAGCAGACCAGGCAGCCAGGTGGAGAGCTCGGGGCTGGTCCTGGCCCAAGGTCACCTTTCAAGGGCCTGGGACAAGGCTTTCAGCATCTTGTCCTCAAATAACCTCTCCTAACAGGGAACTTTTCTTCCCTGGATCCCTGAATCCTGCACATTTGACAAGATCAAAGTCTCGGGGCCACTTAACCAGGCCCCTGGGCAGTCAGGTTCAAGCAGCAGAAACAGCCAACTGTGTGGGAAGAGAGGAAGAAAAGAGAGCGAAAACGAAGTACAACCAAAGCATTATTAATTGTCCAGGCTCTTTAGCAGTAGGAGTTGAAAAGAAAGTAGTTAGCTGTTGTGGCAAGAAATGGAAAACTCTGGTCTTTCATTAATCTCGCTGCCCTCCCTGTCAAGCGCCCATTGTCAGGGTGGGCACAAGACCGCCACAGTCTGCGGCAGAGATGCTAAGGGCCATGCAAATGGGAATGCACAGGCTGGCGGGGAGACAGTTCAATATTGAAAGTGTTTTCTCCGCAGCCAGAGGTGCCCATTTCCAGTCCTTTTCAATTTGTACACTTTTCCTCAATGACTCCTCGAGGGTAATTACAGCTCTTTTCACATGAAGTATGGAAGATAGGAAAGAGGTGAGGCTGTCAATAGTCCTGCAGGAATGCGTGGTCTGTCTCCTAGAGACACAGAAAGCATCGATCCTCCCTCCTGTGGGACTCGGAGTGTGACTGGAAGGCGCCCAGCGGGGAGGCTGGGGTGAAATGGCCTTCACCTCCGAGGGGGCTGGGTGGCTAAGAGAGGCGGTTTGGAGCCCCAGGCGCTGCCCCATTCTCCAAGCAAGTGTTTGGAGACCCACAGGCTGGCATTCTTGGTTTTTCCCTTCCTTGGATGAATGATCCACAGGCCCCAGCCACAGGCAGCATGTGCTGCTCCAGTGGCCCAGGCGCCTGTATTTGGTGACTTAGCGATGCCACAGGGTGCTTACCGGCAGACAGCGACACGGTACATAGCTGCAGACTGTGGGGGCGCCGCCAAGGAGGTGGGGTCCAACAGACATCCTCAGGCTGGACGAGAGGCTGAGATTTACACGAGGAAGCGCCACAAGCATAAGTGTGCAGTTTCGCCCTTGGGCTGGCTTACCGCCACCCCCACCTCAGCCCTGGCTGTGAGCTTCCAGTGAGCTCAGCGCAGGGAGACCCACAGCGGACCCGTGTGGGAACGCCCTCCAGCGAGGAGACGAGACGTGCTCCACGCTTCAGGCCAGTGTCCCATTCCTTCTTCACAAGGGCCTGTGACATGCATGCTTTTATTATTCCGAGTTTGCTGATGAGGAAACTAAGACTGAGCGCAGTTCCGGGACTTCTCTAAGGCCTAACTCTAAGACAGCCTTGGAAGCAGGATTGGAAACAGACAGGTTGGCTGCAAAGTCCATTGCTTTTCTGCCCTCAAACCTGTTTAAACCTGGGCTGCTTCCACAGAAGCCTAACACCGGTCCCAAGACAGGGGTCTGTCTGCTGAGGCCGCCATCCATGGGGAAGGGATGCTCAGACCTGGGCACCATGCTGTCTGAAGGAGATTGACAGAGGATGCAAAGGGCAAACAATACCTCTGTGACTGTACCACAGACCCTCACTCCCATTGTGCCTGATCTTTGACCTTGAGACCCTGACTCTGAATTCTCCTTGGCATCTTGGTCCATCATCTCTTCCCCAGTATTTCTAGCATGACTTCCTGCTCTGCCCATGGGACACGCTATCGCCAGAACATTAATCCATCCTTGCCAACACTCTCCACTCCTAGCCCTTTCTGTTCATTCCATCTGGCAAATTGTCAAGTCTGCTTTAACCCTCTAGTCTCTTTCTTAGGCACTTGGGTTTCTGAAGGGAACAAGGTTGGAAAATATCCTACTGTAGACTGGGGACATGACCCGTTCATAGTCCCCACCCTGGACTGGACCTGCATTTCTGCCAGCAATGACCTTCCACACTTCAGCTTTGTCTGCAGTGCCCGCTACTGGCCCTTTCCATCCTCATCCCTTCTTGTCAAGCCCCCTCACTCTCATGGTGCCAACCTCTTGCTCTTAGCTTATGATCTTAACCACCATTGCAAAGAAAAAGGCTGATTTGTGAGAGTGGAAGATACTCTGTCAACTTATTTTAGTACAACTTTTTCTTTAATACAACTTCAATGCAACTTAAAAAATAAAAACAACTTTATGGGCTGTAATTTATATGCCATAAAATTCACTCATCTGAAATGTACAATTCAATGATTTTTAGTGTATCGAAAAAATTGTGCAGCCCTCACCACATTCTAATCTTAGAATATTTCCATCCCCTCAACAAGAAATCCTGTGCCCATTTGCAGTTATTCTCTAGTCCCGCCCCCAGCCCTAGGCAAACCCGAAGTTACTTTCCGTCTCTTTAGATTTGTTTTTCATATAAATGGAATAATGTAATATGTAGCTTTTGTGTCTTGACTTCTTTCATTTAGCAGAATGTTTGTGATAGTCATCCATGTTGTAGCAGGTTAACAGTAGTTAGTTCATTTTTATTGCAGAATAATATTCCATTGTATCAAAAGAACACATTTTGTTTATGCACCAGTTGATGGAATTTGAGCTGTTGTCACTTTGGGGTGTTGACATAATGTCATTTTTCCCCCAGCATTATGAATAAATAATGCTGCTGAAGACATTTTCATACATGTTTTTGTATGAAAATATATTTTTATTTCTCTTGGGTAAATGCCAGGGATGTTACCCCAAGTTACACACTAGTCTGAATACTTCCCTCTTTGTGCTCCATCAGTAATGGCTGAGGTGTCTGTCCTCCAAAGACAGGAGAATCATTACCTTATACTTGGCACTGTCTCCCCTGTTGCCTCGGGAATCTTGTTCCATCAGTCATCCCTCTCTCTCTCTCTCATCATAGAGACAACGGGAAGGTCCACCTCATAGTGTTTTGTGAGGAGTAAATGAGTTAATTCACATTAACATGGACAGACTCCAGGGTGGCTCCATTATCACCATCTCCTGCTACTCCAGGCCTTTGTGTGAATCCCTTCCCACAATGTGGGCAGGATCTGTCATTTGCTTCTAATCAATAGGATATAATAATGGTGACACGATAGTCATTCCCATTAATAGATAAATAGCTTTAGCAGACTGGAGATGCAAACTCTCCTTGCTGGCTTGATGAAATAAGATGCCCCATTGGGAAACTCTGAGCATCCTCTAGAGATTGAGGTGGCCTGTAGCAATTGCAAGTGGCCTTTGGGAACTGCAGGGAGCCTGCAGGATCTCAGGAATGCCTCCAGCTGACATCCAGGAGAAACCAAGCCTCTTTATGCTACATCCACATGGAAGCAAATTCCACCAGCCACTAGGTGAGCGTGGACGCAAATTCTGTGATGGCTGAACCTCCGGATGATGCTTTGGTTATAGGTTCTGTGACCCTAAACAGAGAACCTGTGTCAAGACAAAGGCATTTCAGGACTCCTGACCCACCAAAGCAGTAAGTGATAAATGGGTGTTGTTTAAGCTGCTGAGTTTTTAGTAATTTGTTACACAGCGATAGAAAATGAATACACATTTAAAAATCTTACAAGAGAGCCTGGCCCAGCCAGCAGCCTATGCGTGTTAGCTGGTGTTTATGTATATCAGATCAACTCTTTTCCCTCAGAATATATCATCTCTAAAAACCAAAGAAACAAGTGGATCTTCTTCACTTTCCACTCCTGACAAATCTCTTCCAAGAGTTTTATGCATTAATTTTTTGCCCTTACATTTATTCTCATTCTCTTGCAATTTAACTCCTCTGCTTCCTCGAGTCTACTGAAGCTGTTTTCCTCTAGGTTACCAATCGTCTCCTACTTACTAAATCAGATGGATGGTTCACGTGCTTCCTATAGGTGACTCCTCTCTGGTCTTTGATGTTGGTGACTGAAGTAACTTAGAGCCTTATCCCGAGAAGACACTTGCCAAGTCTAAACTTTTTTCAGGAGGACCCAAGAGTGACCCTGACAGACTGGCTGTTGGCAACATTCATTCGTCCATCCATCCATCCATCCATCCATCCATCCATCCACACTTGCACACTTCTGGGTCCTGCAGATGCAGCGCAAAGCTCTAAATTATATAGGCACAGGAGCCCCTACTCCCAGTAGAGATTGCATTCTAGGCACAGGGGAACAGATTAAAATAGTCAACAAACAGTGAGATTTCAGAGAGAAGAAATCATTATGAAGACAATAAAAGAGGATAAAGAAGTGATAAAAAATGAGACATCAAAGGCAGTTGAAAGGCTTCTCTAAGGAAGTACATTTGAGCAGGGTCTGAATAAAATAAGGAGCCACCATCAGGGAAACTGAGGGGAGAACGTTCTAGGACAGGGAACAGTAAATGCAGAGGCTCTAAAGTGGGAGAAATCACGGGTTGTCAAAGGAACAGAAAGAAAGCCACTGGGGCTGGAGAGAGTTGGCCAAGTAGGAGAGTGGTGGAGATGAGGCCAGAGCTAGCAGGAAAGCTGCCCATCCCAGGCCCTATAATCATGGTTGGGTCTGGATCCCCTCCAAGTGCAACAGTTTATCAGCAGAGCTTGGGCAGTTGCAGGAGTCAAGGATGCAATTTTTGCTTTATGATGATGACTCTGGTTGCCACATGGAAAACGGATTACTGGGACGAAAGGGCCACAGCAGGGAGACTGGTCGTATGGCCATTGCAGCAGTAGAGGGGGAAATTGTGGTGTTTAGAGTGATGTAGGTCAGGTTTCCCAGGAGACAGACTGTAATTCTGTGATTTGCATGCAGGTAATTTATTGGGGAGTGCACTCAGGAATGCTACCTTTGGGAGAGTAAGCAAAGCAAGACTGGGCAGAGGGAGTAATCACGCATTGAAGATGCAACAGAGCCTGCAGAGGTCAACTCCAGAGCTGGAAGAGACTCTCAGAGCTGTCCTGACTTGAAGCAAGAGTCAGGCTCTCAAACCCTAGAATGAACCATTCACTGTGGGAAGCGGGCCTGGGCAGGGGTCACAGCCTGGGGCAAGGGGATTCTCTTCGACTGAGGACAATTACTGGAAAAGGACTCTGTAGCTGGGGAAATGTGCTTGGACACACACCAGCATCTATTTCAGGTGGTAGCTATAGACATGCAGAGAACTGGACGGTATGTAATATTTCTGAGTAGCACTGAGAGAATTCATAGTTGACCTGCCTGTAGGAGAAAAGACCATGAGAGGACTCAAAGGTGACCCCCACGTGTCCTACCAGACTGCTGGAGTAAATGTTGGTGTCATAGCCTGAGATGGGGCACAGATTTTTGAGAGGCGATTAAGAGTCCAGTTTTGGCCATCTGCCATCAGAAAGGCCTGCTAGATGTCCAGCAGAAGCTTTCAACTATGTAATGGAACAGAGCGGCAGATGGGCTTCAGTGGGACCCAACATGAATGACATTGTTTGGCAAACTGGTAGTCTTCCAATAAATAAAGGAAGAGGAGGCAGCAAAAGACTGACGAGAAGCCCAGGAATTAGGAGGCCATCACGATGAGTGGGCGCCCCAGAAGCTAAGAGAGGAGCTTTTTGAAAGAAGTGGGAGTCTTAAGCGTTCAAGGTCAATGAGAAGCATCATTGGATTTGGCAAGATGGGGATCACACGTAATCTTGACAAGGGCCGTTTTGGTGGAGAGGTGGGAATGGAAACCCAGATGGAAAAGGTAAGGCTGAAGAAGTCACTACAGTGACCGCAGACAGTTATGAACTTGAAATGCCTTGCTGTGCAGACACAGGGGAATGGGACATTGCCTGGAGGAGGTGTCTGGTCAGTGGAGGCATCTTTAAAAGATGGGGTATTCTAGAACAAGCACATTGGCAGCGAGGATGAGGAGGGATGGAAAGAACTCTCTTGCCTAGAGAAGGCAAGCTGGCATGGAGTCAGGGCATCGAAGGAGGGTTTGGAAATGATATACACAGCGTCCTTTATCCGTGTGGTGGAAGGAAGATTATGTTGGTTTAGATAGCAGACGTGGGTCAGTCCATCTGTCTGGTACGGGGAAGGTGAGGGAGTTTTATTTTATCAGTGAAGTAGGAGGCCAGGCAAGGAGAAGAAAGAGCACATGGGATTTGATGGGAAGTTTGAGATACGTGCTGAAATTTCAGAAGCTTCGTCTCCACTGGGAAAGGCCTGACTCAGGATTTGGCTTCTCTGGAGAATATCTACATGGGGCTGGAAGACTCTTGGTACAAGACTTAAAACAAAGCAGGCTGGCCCTTCCGCCTTCTTACCAATCCATCTTGTCCTGGAGATGTTTGGCCTTTGAGATTATAAAGCTCAGTCTTATGACTTGAGTCCTCTGAATCTGTTTTAGGAACAGCTTTCTGAGGCTGAAAACAAAAGCTTCCTTCTGTAGACATACCCGGGATGCCCATCTTTGCTCTGCAGACGCTTACTTTCTTCTGCTATGAGACCAACTCCCTTTTTATTCTCTTTTAAATTTCCTGGACATACTAAAATAGGCTATAGTCCAGTACTCTTAGCTTCCAAAGTATTTTTCATTTTTCAGATGACTCAGCATATCTCTGCTTTAATCCATTGATTGGAACAAACTCTCAGGTTTATCTAGTTCCCTCATTTCTGAGTTCCCCAGTGTCCTCCCAGGCAAAATTAACATCTCTCTCCTCTTTCCAGAATTCACCTTGTGCTCAGTGTCCCTCTTTTCTCATTTTCCTCTTCTTTTCAGAACAAGCCTCCTCATCTCCTCCAAGGTCTTTCCTCCCCTCAGGCATCGGCATAGCTTGAGTCCCACCTGCATGTCTCCTTTCTTCTGAAGCAGACACACTTTCTCCTGGGTTCTCCAGGTCTCCTTGGTGTCCCTGGGTGACTGGATGAATTCTGAATCGACCTCCTGTCTAGAGCCCTTTCCCAAGATGTAGATTTATAGATCCCTGATCTCCAGCTGTGTCTTTCACAAGTCAAGGACCATCTCCTTTGGCCCTCTCCTGCATGAAGACTTTCCTAGTCACCATCTCCTTCAGAATTCTATTTCTGTACAAATTTCCACCTTAGCATCTTGTTATACTAATTTTAACAGAGCAGCTTTAGGCACACAGATAATTGAGCAGAAATCGCCGATACTGTCCCCCCGCATGCAGTCTTCCCTATAACGTTTCTCACCAGAATGGTTTATTTGTTACAATCGATGAACCTTCATTGATAAATCATCTCCCAGAGTCCATAGTTCCCCTGATGATTCACTCCTGGTGTTTTATATTCGAAGAGTTTGACGTATGTATAATGAGATGTACCCCTCATGATCGTATCACACACAGTTTCACTGCCCTAAAAATGCTCTACGTTCACCTTTTTATTCCTTCCTACCCCTTAATTCCTGACAACCACTGATATTTTTACTTTCTCCACAGTTTTGTCTTTTCCCGAAAGTCAAAGTGTCACACAGTATGTAGGCTTCTTTCACTTAGCAACTTTCACTTAAGTTTCCTTCACATCTTTTCATGGCTTGAGAGCTCATTTCTTTTCAGCACTGAATAACAGTCCATGGCCTGGCTGTACCAGTTTGTCCATCCACCTCAGTCTCCTGACCTGGAAATTGGGGAAGGTTAGGCGTGAGCATCAAATGAGAGCAGTGATGTCACTAGCAGAGCACAGATTGCACTGTGGCCTCAGGACACCTGGATCTGGTGCATATTCCCAGCATCACCTCCAACCACCCACCCTGTCCCCAGCCTGCCACGCATGTCAAGTCACTGAACATCTGCCAGAGTCATTCTCCCAGGTTAAAGGAAATTTTGTGACTATTTTTTTGCACTTGCCCATCTGCCCCTACTAGGTAGGAAGCCCCTGAAGTGCACGGGGGCGGTTCAAGTTTTCATAATTCAACACCTAAAACAAAGTGTCTGGCTCACGGTCGGTCCTCACTAAAGGCTCATTAACTGAACAGATGGACAGACCAACAAGTGAATGAATAGTGTCCTGCTGGCACCTTCACCTCTGCATGTTCAAAGCCAAATGTAATCTCTCCTTCTAATCCTTCCCACTCACCATCCCCAAATGCTCCAGATACTCTTGGACTTCCTGTCTCATACAATCCACCTGGGGAAAACTCCGAAGATACTTCGAATTCTTCTTTCTCTTTCTCCACCCAAGTCCAACTGCTTCCCAGGGCCTATTGATTTTATCCTTCAGTGTCTCTCAGACGACCTTGTCTGCCATCCCCTTTACCACGGCTGAAGTTCCAACTCTATTCACACCCCACCTGGGTTACTCCCCATAGCCTCCCTGCCTTCTCATTCCCACTAGAGAACTCTTTACACCTGAGCAGTCTTCTTTACATATCCTCTCTGATGCCTAAAATTCCGCCACAAACCCTCGCGCCTTTAGATGATAGTGGAAAGCCTTCAGAAGACATTTCAAAGCCACTCAAGATCCTGCCTCTGAGAAGGCATACACGAAGCTCTCAGCATAGTGCCTGAACAAGGGAAAAGCACAATAAATGTTCACATTATTACCATTATTACTCCATAGCCTAGAGATGAAAAGAGTTTGGGAAGACGCGCGAGCTATCATCAAATGTCTGATGATCAGACATATGAAATATGCATCTGACACTTTCTGTCTTGCCCCAAGAGATGGAACTGGACTGATGGGGTGGAGGCTGAAGAGAGACAGGTTTCATTTCCATTGAAAGGAGATCTTTCTATCAACCAGAAGCATCAAAGAAGCAGAAGGAAGTGAACTGTCCTTTGTGATGGGATGCTGAGGTGTTTTTGAATCCCTTTGCATCCCTGCCCACCTGTTAGTGCAAAGCCCACTTCTTCTGAGCCTTTCCTACAGGTAGGTCCCCATCAGAATGAACCGTCCCCATGCCTTGCCTCCCACAGCTATGACTCAGGTCTCCATCCAACCAATTGCCTCAGAGAGTCCATTTCCATGTTTGGTTCCCTTTAGATTGTAAATTCCTTGAGGACAGGAACCGTGTCTGTCTATGCTGCTATGCTCTCCATCAGCCAGGAGTGTGGGAGGTGGCATTCTACTAGAAGGTCAGATCTTTAGTTGGGACCTAAGGAGACTCAATAAATATTAGTCAAACAAGTGTATGCTTGGGAAATAAAAGCAGCCAGCCAAGCCCAAATTTTCACCCTAGCAGCCTTCAATCTGCTTTCACTGATGCCCCCAGGCTGGGTGGTCTTTGGGATGGAACAGGTGTAAAGGTAGGTTTTATCTCCATCTCCAGAATTCTCCCAAGGAGCCCCTTCTTCTAAGTCTTTGATGCCAAAGGTTCTTCTCGATGAAAATTTCCAGAGACACGAATGACAGACCTCTGGATGACCTTCTCTGATTAGGTTCCTCCCACCCTATCAATGGAAAACTCCACTTGGCTGCCTCTCTCTAGAGTGACCCAGTCTCTTTGGCCCAGTCCCCAAAACAGGAGGCAGCCTGAGCAGCTCCTTGGACTGAGGGCTGGAGCTTGAATGCCCATTTGCTGCTGGGAAGATGGACGGAAGGGATGCAGATCTCCAAGGAGGCCCACATGAGGGGAGGGAGAGAAGGGTGGCCAGGTCCAGTCCAGCCCAACCACGCCTGAACAGCCCAGCCAGGCCCTGGAGCCTGGACCAGAGCCATGTCCATCAGAGAATGGTGCCCGCAGCTCAGAGCTCAGTGTGGCTCAAGCAGCCCAGACATTGTTTCCCACGGAAGGTGGAGTCCCCACACTAGCTCCAGATGTCTGCACACACATAATCACAGCTCTCCCCGACAGGGGGAGGTCTGAGCCCGGTGCTGATTCTCGGGGCCCTGGGATCACATGAGCAGCCCCAGTCGGTGAAACCAGGGTGATAGGAACCACCTCCTTGGGCAGGTATTAATGTATGGTGCCACGAATGCCTCCAGGTTAGTGTTCCCTGTCCTGTCTCTTCCGGGGCTGGGCTACAGCTGGAGTCGGCGAGGCCCTCGTCCTCAGGAAATGCATCACTCTGCTTCCTTACACTGAAAACAGGCATTCACAACCTAAGGACTAGAGAAGACAATAATTCTGGACATCCCAGACACAGATTAGAAAGTCAGTCTTGCTGGGCTCCTTTCTTCTCTCCAGGAGAGTTCTTTGAGAGCTTGGGCTGCAAATTATTCACTGTGCTTAGTGTGGCCCCCAGAATGCAACCGGTGCTGAATAGATGCTGAATTCAGTCTCCAGATGGGCATTTGGGGAACCGAAGGCACCCTCCCCCACACACAACTTGACCCACCTCACTCATGGGGTGACTCTCATCCCATGACCCCTGCCAATGAACCCCAGGCCTCCTGGCCCCATGATCTGCCCTCAGCGGGAGGAAGCAGGCTGAGTGCCCAGGCTATTGTTGATCCCTGACAGGCCAGGGAGGGTGGGAATGTGAAACCCTGCCTGCCCCCACCTCCCTCTTTTATTTTAATGAAACCAAGTCGCCCCACAGCCCCCACCCCATACCTTCCCAAGGTAAGAGTGAAATTGATTTTCCCTTTTAACTCGAAAGCAAGATAAACACATGGCACCCTTAGGGGCGGAGGGTAAGCACTTAAAATAGCACATCTCTGGGAGCAGTCGCAGCTTGCAGATGAAGGCTGAATGCAAATCGCAGAGGCGGCAGCTGGGGCCCCACCCGCCCCCAGGGAGCAGGTGAGAAGCGAAGCGGCACCTTGGCCCCTCTGTCCTCTCCCACCAAGCTGGGCAGCACCAAAGGCTGACCACTGCCCTCACAGACTCTCTCAGCTCATTCCCATCTAGACCCAGAGCTGAGCAGGGACTGGGCTTTTATTACTCCTGGAGGGAGGTCCCAAAGCACCGCTGGTAGAAATCTTTGCCCCTTTGTCCCAGCTCTTCTCCCATGGATGGAGGTCTGATCCTGAGTCCCTCCTCCCCCAGGACTGGCAGCCATTCCTGGGGAATGCCTATCCAGTGGGTCTTTGTCTAGGCTGCCGGTGGGAGGGACGGGAGGGACGGGAGGGCTGGGGCGGGAGGGGAGCTGACTTTGACTTGAGCCTGCATATGCCTGACAAGCAGTTTTCAGAATTCGGTTTCATTCTCTCATTTAATCCTGGCAACAGCCTTGCGATGCAGGGACTCCTATTATCCCCACTTTACAGATGGGGAAACTGCTTCAGGGGGATTTCAACAGTTTGCCCAGGATCACAAAAGTGAGGAGTTGCTTTTCATCATAAACCATACTCTCCCATGAAAAAACAAAATCATCTTTTTTTCTTATATGCAGGTTTGGATAATCAGAGCCTCTGCGTTATATGGAGATACGTGCCTCAAGGCAGACAGCTGAGGATGGCAAGGCCTTTCTGTGGAGTGAGTTGGGCCTAACCAACCCTCTTCCACAGTCCACCTGAGTCCCCTGAGTGACTTGGTCTCTACGGGATCAACCAGGGTCCCCGGCCTGGTCTGCCGTGGTGTCCCGGCACCTCTCCAGGGGTGCCATCTGAGCCCAGCCCCACAGCACCCGCTCTGCGGGGCGGTGGACCCAATGCCTCTTCTGCATTTCAGAGTCCTGTTTGCATGCTATTGGGTGTCATGCATCCACTTAGCACAAAACAGTTGCTCTCGATTCACAGACGTGGAAAGATGTTCACAGCATATTGTTGGGAAAAAGGCATTTTGTGCAGTAACATGTGGGGTCTGCTCTTGTCATTAAAACCATATACATATGTATTTACAATCCGACAGAGGCATCTGAGAAGAGTCACCAAAATGGGACTGGGGTTGTTTCTGGGAGTAGGATTTTGAGCCATGTTTTCACTTTCTTCTTGGTTCATTTCTGAGACTGATCTATATATATACATAAATATCAGATATATGTCTATATATATGTATGTACATTTGCATATATATTTTAAATGAACATGTATCTTTTTCTATAAAATGAAATAATGAAACATTTTCAAAAGTTCATTATGCGGCACACCCTGGTGGCCTAGCAGTTTAATACACCAGGCATAGTCCACAGGCACGCTAAGGTCCCAGGTTCAAGACCCAGGGTCAGGGAGTGGGCGGCGGAGGACAGACAGCCACTATGAACAACTAAATAAAATAAAGATGCTTCTTCTTCCGCTCTTCCTGCCTCCCTGCCCATTCACCTTCATTCCTGCCTGCACCTTCCCTTTAAAAAAAAAACAACCCCATACCTCGCTATGCTATTTAGCGGGCTTTATAATGTAAGAAGGAGCTGAGATGAGAGACAGCTTTCTCCTGCCTCTCTCCCTCCACCCGCCTTTGTCTGGGACTCCTCCAGATACTCAGGCAAGGGCCCTCTCTGGTGGCTTTGGAGCGAAGTGAAATGTCATGTCAGCACAGACACCCTGTGCAGAGCGGGCATGAGACGGTCCCCACGTCAGCCTGCTGGAACGATCAGGGGGAGCAGTGGCGCGGAGGTGCCCTCCGGCCCCACACATGGGGCCTGAGTGAATGTTTGCTGCTGGTGCCTGTGCGCCCACTAGAGAAAGATTTGGAATCCAGAGCCTTGGGCGCACAACAGCTCATTGCTCGGAGGGAAAATGCCTTTAAGAACCTGAAGTTACCAACCCAGAGCCACGCAGTGTTCTCACTCTGTCATCCGAGCCTTGATGACGTGCAGCATGTATTTGTAACTGATACGCTGCCCTGTCTTTCCAGAGGCCACATCCAGCATGTCCTGCGTGTGGCTGTCAAGGAAAGAATAGATTTTGCATGTTGAAAGGGTTGAAGCAAACAACAACAAACAAAGCAGACTATGTGGAAAGGCCCACAAAAAGCTTAAAACACCATAGCGCGCCCTGGTGGAGTAGTGGTTAGGTCCCCCACCTCCTGACAAGCGCAGTCCACAAGGACCTGGGTTTGCAGCCCCGCTCATGGGGAACAGCCAATGTGAACTAAATACCAATAAACAAAATGCTTATTCCCTTATCTTTTCCTGCCTGCTTGCCTACTCACCTTCATTCCTGCCTGCACCTTCCTTTTAAAGAAAAGTAAATAAACAAAAATCCCTTTACGGAAAGTTTCCATGGTGCATTAGGAGTGTTAGGAGAGAGAGTGCAGACATATCTCTGGCACCAGAAAAGTGACAGGTAATGAAAAGGCAGAAAGGATAGAACGCGGCAGCCAGACTGGACACCCTGCTCTGTGTGGCAGGTGCCAACACGCCTGACCCTGAGTCACTGAGAGAGACTTTAGATTCAGGATCCTCTGGCTGGGGAGACAGGGGCCTGGGAAGGCCCCAGGATGATCTCCATCCCAGATTGTGAAATGGCGTATTGGGGGTGCAGGGAAGAACTTTGATTTTGAAGAGCAGGGACCCTGTGAGTTGGGTACTGTTACAATCCCTGCCTTTGGAGAAGCACAACTGGTCTTAGAGAAGGAAGGCAGTGAGGTCACCCCGCTGGTGAGTGGACAGCGGGGATTTATGGCAATACTGTGAGCCCAGGTCCTGTGTCCTGACCTTTGCCTGCAGGGCTGTTCTCGGGCAGAGCAGCGGGGAACCTCAGGTAAAGATGCCTGGAATGTCAATGACTCAGGTCTGGGGGCTCCTGGTGCCACCTACCCATGCTCAGCCCCGACTATGACGCGGCCTCCAGAGAGATCAGAAGCCCTCTGTGGAAGCGGAGGGAAGGGGGCACAGGTCCTGTTCACTGCCGGTTGGGCCAGGCACCATGCTAGTGCTTCACACGCCACCTCTTCTCCTTCCCTCCACACCTACTCACAACATCAAGACAACGATCCCATTTCGCAGAAGGGAAAACTGACGCTCGAGTTGCTCACAGAGGTCATGCAATTTGTAAATGTGAGCTTCTGGATTTGAAACCAGCTCTTTTTAACTCCAGAGGTCACATGTTTCAATCCTGTCTGTTCTGTGCGGTGGCTGGGGAACCTCCTCCTCGTCTCCCCTGGGGTGGCCCCCTCTCTACCCTGTTCTAGGAGAGGCATCAGCAAGCAAGCTGCCTGCCCAGCTCCCACCAACTCTGTCCTGGAGAAGCTGAGCCAGCCAAGTGTAACGGGATTGGTCTGCTGAGACAGACTAATGAAGCAATTTAAAAACAATTGTTTGGAACACACAGACATCTGGGTAATAATAGACTACAAGACAACTGACCAGTGAATTTTCTCAGGGCCACTAACAGAGCAAGATCTACCTCAGCACATGCAGATGGAGCGAGACTCGCCGGAGGGCCCTACGCTACCTCCGTGACCGTGTGACGCGCTTCCCAGGGTCAGTCCGCCCGCGCTCTGGCTGGCGAGGCTGTCTGGGCACTGTGCGTGCGTGTGTCTGCAGGATGCTCCTGTGCAGACACACGCAGAAACACAGGACGGGCCCAACCTGACCCCCACCTGCATGGGCATCCACTTGCCTCCAGGCGAAAGGGCCCCTGTGCGCACCGACAGCTCTCTACTCTCACGCACACACACGCTTTGCCCATGTGCATGAGCACACACCAACACACGTGTATGTATCAGTGGAAGGACACGGGTTTGGCCCCCATTCTCCACCTCTCCCTGTGTTCCCATTCACAGTGGTGAGACTTCGCAGTGCTTCCCACTGTGGAAAACAGAAGGTATTTCCTGCCCCCGACTTTGTATTTGGTCATGTCACTTGATTTGGCCAAAGATCAGGCCAAATGTGATGGAGTGCCACTTCCAAGGCAAGGTCGTAAGAGGTCTCACAAATTTCCACTTGTCCTCTGGTCCTTATACCAACACCATGAAAAGAACTTGTCCGGTCTAGACCACTGGTCCCAGGAGGAGGACGTAACTGTTCCAGCAGGGCCAGTCTGGCAGAGCCCACCTGGATCTGCTGAGTGCAGGCAACCCACCTGCACGGGCCATGATAAATGGTGCAGTGTTTGCAGCAACATCTGAGCAGTGAACATCTCCAGAGAGACATATGCCTGCAGAGACACGTGGACATGCATCCTAGAGCCCCACGTATACACACGTGTGCACGTGCACACACAGGCACTCTTCCACACAGGCACATTTTCAAACATACACACACTCACACACACTCACGCACATACACGCACACACCTCAGAAGGGCTTGTAGGAAACAACAGTGAAAATCAAACCCCTACCCAAGACCATCTCTGTCTCTCGGAGACTCTTTCTTGCTGCCAGTGGAAAGCTCACAGTGAAATGTGAGGCGTTTGCCCCCAAACCTTCTGTGGACCTCAAGGCCAGCAGACTCTAGCCCCACAGTGACAGGATCTTTCCAGAGCCTTCACCGAGTAGCTCTGATAGAGACCCCTGTTTTGACTCAGATCATGGCTTCCCCAGGAATGAGAATCAGGGTGTCACCTTGTAACTTGGATCAAGAACAAAGGGAAGAGCAAAAGAGGCGAGAGTGGGGTGGGTGGGGCTGCTCCACCCATTGGGAGCATCTGAAAGGCATGGGTCCCAGGTCCTCTCAGTCTGTGTCCTGGGCAGTTCATCCAGGTGAGTGGACATTGAAGGGCTCTTCAAGGCTGATCCCAAAAAAGGCCCCTTATGATGTCTACCCCTGGGTTGCGGCCCCCTGACTCCCTCTGAGATGGGGAACATGAGTTCTAGACAGATGTCACTATTCCTCTGTCATCAGTAGCTAGATGTGATTTGGGTCCCATAAGGTGGTTTCTCTGAATGGTATGGGAAGGGTGGAGGGGTGCATGCCAGGTTCTTAAACCAAATGACCTGATTTCTAGTCCTAATTCCACCATTCCTTGTTGGGTAACTTAGCCTTTCTGCACCTCAGTTTAAATAGCTACAAAATGGAGACAATAATACATGAAGATGAAATGAGAGCATGATCTGAAAACCCTTGGTACCTGGCGTGAAAAGCCTCAGTAAATGGTAACCCTATCACCACCCCTCTAGCTCATCACTTAGTCTCCTTCAATTTTGCATGATTACGGCCTCAGAGTCTGACGCATAGTGGGGATTCCGTAAAACTGCTGAATGAACAAACTAATGGATGAGGACACAGAATGAGAATGTCAGTGAAGAGTGCCAAGGCCTCTAGAAGTTGAGTCAAGGTCAGATTACAAGGCAGACATGGCTGCTAGAAGCTGGTGATCACCTGCAGCAGCCTTTGTCTAGAGCCTCTTCGATGGACAGAGTTCAGGTAGATTCCCAAGCAAGTTGACATCTGTTAAGGAGTTAAATCCTCACCATTTCCCCACATCAGAGATGGGGAAACAGGTTTGCAGAGGATGAGCCAGCATCCATGACTCCAAATCTCAGGAACCCTCCACTACCCCCAAAGCTTCTCTCAGAGCGACGACTTTTCAGATGCAGTGTTCCAACTTTTTTTCTCATGGAAAGATGGATCCTCAGAGGAAGGTCAGGACCACACGGGGAGGAAGACCCTGTGTTTTCTGAGCTGGAGTCCAGCGCATCTTCTCAGCCCCGGCACGGTCTTACATATGCACCTGCAAACTGACGGCTCCGCAGGGATTCTAACCCTCATGTCTGAGGCCTGGAAGAAATCGGCCTGTGTGCAAGTGCTTGGAAAGAGAAAAATGAAACTTGCCAGTCGACAAATGTTTATTATACACTACCGTGCATCATTCCGGTGTGCTAATGGTTAGGGTCATAAAGAGAAAAGCAGAGGCCCTCCCCTCCAAGAGTCACGGTCTAGGAGAAAGACAAAGGTGTGGATGGAAGTTCGTAGGCATGATAGTTCTCGCTGGAATAGAAGGTGCTAAGTGATGGAGAACTGTGACTTGGAACCCAGGTGGAGAGGTCAGAGGTAGAACCAAAGGGACACCCACAGGCACCTCGGGCAATATAACCTGGTGTCTACAATTGATCTCTGAGGAGAGGCTCAGCAGTTCAGCTCTGTCCCTGCATTTGCATTTCACCTCTCCAAACAAGAGCCCAAAGGATGACAGCCCTTCCCATTCTTTCTTTCCCCTGGAGGGTCTCACTCCCCACCAACATGCATACCTCCAGCTGCATATTCAAGAACTTCTTCCAGGACTCTAAGAGTTGAATTCAACACAACTTCCTCCACGTCTGTACATTTCCAATGATAATTTAGGGTCTCTTATCATGAGGCACCCCAGGCAGCTGCTCAACGGTTGCTCCTTAATCAGCAGTCCTGATGGAGATGACACCTGAGCTGGGTCCTGTAGGAAGAACAGTTGCAAACAAGATGCAGGGGTAGGAAGAAAACCCTGGGCAGAGCTGTAGGTTCGCAGGTACCAAGGTATGAAAAGCCTGACCTGGCCAGCAAAGAGTAGCCCCCATGTCCTCCCAGGAAGGAGAGAACAAAAAAGAAGCAGTCAAGTCGCTGAGGAAGTCAAGCCCCAGGATGGGATGCGCTTGGTTTGGCTGTTGTTAGCCAGGTCCCAAGAAGGACAAGGGAAGGGGCCAGGAAGTTCCTTGGGGGCAGGAAACACAAGGGTAGGACAGCTATTGGCCTGGAAAGGCGGGGGCTGTGTCCTGCCTTCAAGGAGGAAGGCATGGCTGAAGTATCACCTGCTACTGCTGAGGGTAGAGGATGGACGACCCGGGTTTGGCAGTACGGAGAGGAGGAAGAGCAGGCCTTGATGACAGCAGCTCTGGTCATGCTCGAGAGGAGATGTAGAGGTCAGACCGCAAGCACCGAGCACCCTTTCTGGGGAGTAGAGAAAGGGACAGGGGGGTGTCAGGAAACTAAGATGAAGAGGTTTTTTCCAAGATCAGATACATAATCAGAGCACCGTGTTTATGATGGGCACCATCGAGTCATGATGGGAAAAGGCAGTGGTGCTAAGGACATCCTGGGCAAGTGCGTGAGTAGGTGTAAGGGGATGAGGTCCGGGTTTAATTGCAGGAGTGGACCTTGCACAAAAGTCTAAGTCACAGGAGAGAGGATAGACGGGTGGTGGAGAGTGTGGGGCTCACTCTGACAGCTTCCGTTCACTTGGGGACATAAAGAGCAGAATCAAAGCTGTTCATGAGGAACAGGAAAGAGTAGCTGGAAATGTCTTCTCTCCCTTTCATCCTGGGTAGATGGTGGTCTCGGCCACATTGCATCTTCCCAGCCTCAGCAGCTGCCTCTGCCCTGAGCCGGTGCCCCTCCCACACCGCCTGGGGCCCCAGGGGGTTGAGGGCCCAGGCCATAGCACCTAGGCACGCCCCTGCACCCCTAACACTTCTCTTCCAGAGTTTTCCAGAAAAGGAAGGTGAAGGCTGAGTGCCCAGCCAGTCCAGCCTGCCTGCTGCCCCTAGGCCAGCTCTGGCAGCGGGGCAGAAAACCTAGGGGGAGTGCCCCCGCAGGTGTCTTCTGGAGCATTGCCTGCAGCCAGTCCCGCTCACAGCCTGCGGACGAATCTTGCATCCAGAGACTCTTTGGTGTTACTGCTAAACTATGTGATTACACTTGTCAGACCCCTCAGAGGCGGGCAGACAGGCTGCCTGTGCCTCCAGGTGCCTGCACCCTGGAAAAGGAGCAGCAGCTGTCAGCCGGGGCCTCTGGCTCCCTCCCCCACCCCCTTCCTGAACGCAGCCTCCCCACAAAGCAGTGGGAAGAGCCAATGCGGGATGAGCCTCCAACAGGAGGCTTGTGTTTGGGGCCAGGCCTTGTGCCAGTCTCGACACACATCAGCTCATGTAATCTTCAAAGCAGCCATGAGTCTGGACAAATGTCAGCCCCAGAGTTTAGAGGGCGGCCCTGAAGCTCAGAGCAGTTCAGGCACTTGCCCCAGGTTAGCCAGCCGGGAAATGCAGACGGGACCGAAAGCCCTTTCCATCTGTTAAGAGAGGCCTCTGCAGTAGCTCTCAGCACTTCTCCTGACAGGGTTTTCCAAAAGCAGGTCCGGGAGGGGCCCAAAGTGCCCAGTCCTGTTTCGCTCTCTCCCCTGCCAATCACATCAGGGTCAGATGGCCCAGGTTCAGTCCTGACCTTGGTGACCTTGGCTGTGGTACTTGAATCTCCCTAAGAGTCTATTTCCACATCTGTAAAATAGCATCTCCTCCTAGGACTGCCGCGCTAGCCTGTGCCGGGCTGAGCCTGGTCACTGTGTGCCCTAGAATGTGGCATCAAAACCCCAAGCAAGGGCAAGGCCCAAACCAGCCATCTCCTCCTTCATTCTGGACACCAACCCTCTGTTGATACAGTCTCCCAGATCATTTTTGCCATAAACATCAAGGAGCAAGCTGGGCTTTGCTATGAAGAGAGTGAGTTGTCTGAACTGGGAAAGAGGAAGGTACAAAGCCCCTTCCCAGAGGCCTGTGTAGTAGCAGGCACCTGTTCCCATCATCCAGGACTCAGCAAATGGATGTCCTATGTAAATGAGATTTATCGTAAATGCAAATTGGGGGTGGGCTGAAGATTGACTGGGAGGAAGCGAAACAGTGGGTAAAGGATTATGCGCTGGAGGAAGAGAAAAAATGATGAGAAGAAGAAAAAGAAGACAGTCAGGAAGGAGCCAGAAGCCAGGTCTGAGTCTGATTGCAGGAGCCGAGGTTCGAAGAAGCCCCGCGGCTAGTTAAGTCAGAGTCTGCAAGAGTTGAGGGTCAAGAGGACCCGGGGAGAATCAGGAGCCAGAGGCCACAGAGGCTGCCAGCTTCTGCTGAGACCAGAAGGACCTGAGCAGAGTTCATTTAATCCACACACAACCTTGAGGTCAGTACTGTTATGTCCCTTTTATACACAAACAACAAGGGTACTTGGCTCTCTGCCTGGTGAGAAATCCCCAGGAAATGGTTGCCAGGACTTCTTGCAAACCTCCAGTGACAGGGAGCGTGCGGCTTTACGAGGCTCTCTAGCTGGTGCACTGCCACGCCGGGTGCACAAGCAGATGAACTGACTCCAGAGCCACGGGGGCACAGGACTTGGAAAGTCCTCGTACGTCTCCCTGTCTTTCAGGATGAGATCTCCTTCAAGATGCTTCAAATTCCACATCCTGCCCACCGCCCCAGAGGAGGGCTTCACAGACCAGATGGTGCAGTTAAGGTAGGGGCTGTGTTCTGATATTCTGGGGCCACTGTGTTTGGAGAAGGGGAGAGAGAAAGAGAAAGACAGAACTGAAATGCCATAGGATCCTGAGTACACTGTCCTATAGATCCCAAGAAATGTTCTATCCTCCACCTGAAACAGGAGAGAAGGAAGAGATCTCCTTATTGAGGAACCCTAATTCCCGAAGCAGGAGGTATAAAAACAAGTGAAGGCAGTTCCAAAGGCTTCAGACCAGGGAAATGGAGGCTGGCTGATGGCATACTCAGCAGCCCTCCACATACAATACCTGTGGCAGACATCACTAATCAATCGTGCCCCTCTTTCATAATGAGGCTGGATGATGGTTTTATTTTAGATAACAATCCACGCTCTGAGGGCCTTGGGCCCCCAGTGAGTACAGCTTCCAGCACCAGGAATATTGTGGAGGGCTTAGAAAAGCAGGTAGAGGTCAAGGACGCATTTCCAACAGAGTCTTAAAACACTTTCAGAACTCATTGCCTTCACAATCAATTAGGTTGCTTTGTGCTATTTTCTCCTCTTTCCTGGCATTGGTGACAAGTGGCCAGTGTTTGAGCCCTGAGCCCCCAGGGGACAAGACAGGACAGAGACCACGTGTGTGCAGCCTATCTTTGATGACTTTGGTCCCTGTACACCAACCATTGCTATTGAAGCTCAGGAAGTGGAATGACCCAGCCCGTCGGGTCAGCTCCACGCAGCACCCAGCTCTCTTACTTTCCTAGGACAAGCTAATCAAAGACTCGGGCCTATTTTTAACTGATTAACAGGAAAGCTTGGAATCAGAGTTTCTTCCTAGCAGCTGTGCTGCCGACAAGGTACTACTACAGACAACTGCAGTTATTCCAGAACACCCCAAGCAAGCATCGTTTGGGCTTTTGCCTGGCCTGACAAGAGTGCCTGTTTTATCGGGGTTAACGCCTCCACAGTCAGCTGTTAAGATGAATTAGGGCAGCTGCAGAGACAATTGTCCGCTAAGGACATCCTCAGTAGCTGAGCCCACACCATTAGCCAAATCATCTCAGTATCGCTTATGAGACAGCGGGGCCCCATGGCGATGTGGTCAAGAGGTGATTGGCTGACTTTAAATAATGCAATACCTAATATCCTTGTGGAGACCTGAAGCTACAGTCCTGCCTGGGAAATTAGTATTGAGAGGAAGGTGGAGGCTGAAAATGGGAGATCTTTGAAAGAGATTAGGGCTGAGATTGGCCCATGGGGGTGAAGGACAGCAATGGAGACCTAAAACATGTTTCTGTACTCTGGTCAGTGTTTGGCGCTCCATCCCACCTTCCCATCTATTCCAGAGCGTTTTAGAATAGGGGTGGCATATGCAACCACTCCTCATATTCTGTCCCTGGCAGACATCACTAATTGTTCATGGCGCTCGCTCTTGCTAAGGCTGGGTGTAGATTCAGCTTACTTCAAACCAGAGCTTCAGTCAGCCACTACCAATGGCACATGAGACAAAGCTTAGTTTCTTTCTAAGCTCCTCTGATGATTAAGTTGGGGGTCAGAATAGGAATCATTGACATTCTTACTACTGGTCAAGAAAGGTCATTTTGGCACTCACTTCTGTTGGTGTACTAGTACGGGGTCACTTGAGAGCGTGTTTATGGTTCTGAGCAATATATTTGGCCCCAGAAAGCTGGGAATAACTGATAGTTGTGGGCCCTTACCACGTGTTGATTGGGAGGGTCACAGTGAATGTTCTGTCTGCCCAGCAACCACCTGTCTCCTGGGAGCAGCTGCCCCTTCTTTGCATGACATCATCTCATCTTTCTTCAGTAATCTGGTTTTAAGAGGGCGCCAGTCATAGTACCTACCCTATCTGCAGAGTTCACATGTAGACTAATCATGGACAAGACACCTCACTGGGCCAGGTGAGGCCTTCCCTGAGAGTTTTGGACCCAGAACTAAGGGGAGAGGGGCTGGTCCTCTATGGTGGTGAAACAGTAGGGTGCCAAGCATAGAAAATGCCACTGGTCATTTCTTGACATAAGGGAGAAGTTGCTCTGTGGGAACAGTGCTGACATATAAAGATGAGCAAGATGGAGCAAGGGAAGTGGAGGGAGAGAGGAAGGGAGGGCAAGCGAGAGAGAGGGAAAAGGAGGGAGAGAGACAGAGAGGGTGAGGACAGGTCAGCCTACACTCTTTAAACAATCACACGAGTCTTCTAATAATGTCCCGTTTGGGTTACATTTTTTCGAAGTTGGGTTTTTGTCACTTGCAACCAAGAACCTGAACAGATACCAGGGTATAACAAAGGCCCCAGAGGAAGGTACGACCCCTGTGGGACTCCTCAGGCAAACATGGAAAGCTTGCTGCGCTAAGGATGGGTACTCTCCACCTTGGGTTCCAGGCAGTTCCAGCGATGGAGAGTCCGGGCTGGCAGGGAGTCGCTCGTGGGGAAGAGGGTTACATAGTCGTAATTTTTCTGAAGTTCACACCTATGTGCTGGTGCTGGGAAGGAATGTGGCCCTGATTTCATGAGGTCAATAAGGTGTTCTAAGATTCTAAGCCTGTGCTGCAGGCTCATCTCTGTGACCTCTACTTGGCTTCAGGGTCTCCAAGGGCTGGGGTGGTGTCCTGGGTGCAGAAAGAAATAAGAGAAGCCAGGTCCCTACATGGCCCTCCTGCCCCAGACAGCAGCAGAGGAGACACTCTTCACTGCAGGACACACGCCTCAGAAGAGAGCTAGAGGAGGAGGGACTCTTCTGTAAACACTCACAGACTCGTGCTTGCTCTCAGCACAGGGCTGCAGGTACCGACTGTGTGAGAGGTCATGGGCTGAGTCCCTCAGCGGCAGCTAGAAACACACGTCCTCGCCTTGAGGAAGGCTCGGGCTAGTGAGGCAGGGTCACGTGTACACAAAATGTCGCACACTCGTTTTCAGCAGAGTTGGGTGCAAAGGCTTTTAGGAGGCCATAGAGGCATGATAAAGCAGGCTGGCAGGTTAGAGGAGGCTTCGCCCAAGAAGCGACATGTGCTCTGCATAAGAATGCATTCAGAAGACAGGAGGTCGGGTTTTTCCAAACATTTCCAAAGGTTCTCAGCTGTGGTAGGGCCCTCATCCCCACCTTCGAGAGATCTTCAGGTATGTTGGAAACCAGAAAGCCGTAGGCTACATTTCTCTGACACCTAAGTAGGTGGTGGCACGTGATCTAGGTTTTGCCAGACAGACCAGATGAGACAGGGAGGTGGGCATGAGCCAGGGGAGGTGGGAGCTGTGAGCTCTTTATAGAATCTTTGGCTCTGCGCCCACTCTGAAGTCCACAGTCGTGGGGGCTAGCAGGCCAGGGGGCTTCACTAGGACAGTTCGTTTGAAGGCAGGACAATTCTGCTGGCTTTATTTCCTGATGCTGCCAGCAATTCTGTGATCACTGTAATAAATCCCTTTCTATTTACACAGGCTGAAACAGGTTCTGTCTGCCACTGAGACCCTAAGTAGGGTGCCAGGAAGTCTCCCTCCACCCAGCAGTATGGTGCACAGGTTAGGCCATCAACTTTGGCTTTAGAAAGACCTCGGTTGCAGTCTCAGTCCAATCATTTTCTACCAAGGAGACTAGGAGCCTGAAGTTGGCTTCTCTGCCAGGCAAATGGTGGTGATGATAGTATGTTTGCCGCGGTGGTGTTATAATGGTCTAATGGGATAATGCATGTAAACTGCACAATACTAGACATAGAGCAAGTGCTGGAGAGAGGACAGCTATTATTCCTACAGCTCGGGTTGCTTTGCGAGCCAACCCTGTCTTTGCGTGGGCTGTGAAAAGTCAATTTAAGAGTGGACAAAAGAGCATTCATGGCATTAAAAAAAAAAAAATAAAGACTGTGACTATCTGGCAGGTGAACTGAACAAGATGAAATAAAATAGGAGTAAATGCAAAGCTCTAATCTCAGCTAAAGAAAATCCAAACAAAGACACAGAGGCTGAGACACAGGGCTTGATTGCAATATGTATCAGATAGATTTGTGAGATTAGAAAATAGATCAGGGTGTATCACTAGCGTGATGTCACCAAGGCTGTTATAGTCTTTGGCTGTATTAACAGAGGTAGATTGTATTGAAAAAGGGAAGTGGAGCCCTATTGTACTCTGTTGATTGGCCGACTTCTACAAAGTTGCATTTCACACTGGAATCTTATAATAAGAGAGATGCAGAGACCAGCTTGAGGCCAAAGAAGTCCCCTGGGGGATAGCCTTTCTTACCATAGGTCAGAAGTCACATCTCACTCATCCTTGATTCTTCTCCTGGAAGGACAGGCTTGGACTTACAGAAGTTGGGTTGGTATAGAATTAGTCTTAATCACAACCATGTGTGCCATTCATGACACCACATGCTCCTCACACCCCGTGACAGAGATCACGACACAATCTCAGAACTTATCTCACTGAATCCAAATGTGCCTTTTGAAATATCTCTTCACCCAGCATTGTACTCAATCAAAAATAAGTCCCACAGGCTGGGCTTTCACTGCATGAACAAGGAGAATGAGCAGTGACCATCCCATGGATTGTGACCCACCTAAGCAAGGGTGGAAGAACCTTCTTTCAAAATTGACTGAAAGACATAAAGAGAGAAGCTGGAAGGGTCTCCCAGGGGGGCAGATATGACTAGCCACTTGTCCTCAGCAAAGTAGGTACAGAAACTTGACATCATTAATCCCCGTGAAATGCATTAATCTTTGTGATGTGATAGAGAGTATGCTAGATGTTTACCAAATCCCATTTCATTTGTCTTCCAGGCACACAAGACTGCATTTCCCAATATCCCTTGCAGTTATGGCGAGGTCATATTGGGTCTGGCCAATGAGTGAAGAGCAGAATTGAAATCCGTCACATTTAAGCCAAACCATAAAACCCCCTAGTTAAGCTGTTATCCATTTCCTTTCTTCCATTCATCAGTGATCTTGGCAGCCATGCATTGGGGTAGTAACCTCACAGATAGAAAGTCTGGATCCCTGAGCCACCACTAGGAGGAAACCAGCTGGAGTTGCAACCCACCCCCATCAGACGAGCAAAAATTAACCTTTGTGTGTTAAGCTACCAAAACGTCCAAGTAAACTTATTAATGCAGCAGATCCCAGCCAAGACTGACTACAAAGGGAAATACTGAATGTCTCTCCAAGTGTGATCTGGGACCACGAGCACTGGAATCATCCAAGCAGCTTGTTAGAACTGCATGTTCTTAGCTCTATCTCAGGGGACCTGAAGCCATAGATTCTATGAAGAAGTGAGGAATTTACAGTTTTAGCAAGCAACCTAATGATTCTTTTTCTCTCTGCAATTTTAAAATCACTCACTGCTCAGCCACTCACAGGAGCCAATTTATCACTTTACAGTGAGAAATAGAACTGCCATGAAGAGCAGAACCCTGGGGTCAGCTGGCCACAACTATCTTTTCTTCTGGACACATGTAAGTGAAAAAAATTGAATTCCCACCAGGAGACCACATGGAACTTGGAAATCAGCCCCAGGGAGTTGAGAAAGGGGATCGGAAACGGCCTCACTTGAGTCCTGCAACCTGAGACGACACCCCCACCCCAACCATCACTGTGCTCATCTAGGGCATATCTCGTAGAGACCAAATCGGCTACCTTCTCCCAAACTGATGCCTACACAGGCCCCGCTGTACTCTAGCCTCTAACGACACCCCTACTCTGTTACCTTCTCAGCCACTTGTCAGGCAGGAGCCAGTGTGGTGAATTAGATGAGGCCTTGAGGCCACCCAGGGAGGCCCTGGAGCACGTCTTACCCTCCAGCACCAGGTAGGGCAGTGGAGGGAGATGCGCACCTGCTGTGTATGCTGATTCTGAACTGTGTCTTATCTCCAAGGTGTGAGGTCCCCTTCTCCCCTTGCCTGCTGACCATGTGGACTCCAGTGAACACGATGTTTCAAGGCCCAGCTGTGCCACTTACCAATGGGAGAAACTGGGCCAAACTACCTCACTGGGCCAAACTACCTCACGGCTCCAAACTGGTTTCCTCACCTGTCAAGTGGGAATAAAATAGCAACTGCCCTCCAAAGGTACCATGATGGTGACATGGCACACTTATTCTTGACAGCCCCTTTTCTTGGCCCACATACAGTGCGCAATAAAATGTCAGATGAGTTGAGCGAGGCCCTCCAGGTAAGGTGCTTGTGAATGGCACGGAATCCTGACGGGGGAGGGACGGGGTGGCGAGCCTCACGGGCTGGTTAATCCAGGGCTGAGCACTGTGCTGCTCCACCTCATGAAACCCTCGGGATGACTGTATTATTAATAACCCTCGGGTATTACAATCCCACCGCACAGAGCGGTGTTAAGCCACAGGGCCCACGCGCATTGAGCAGAGCTCTCACTTGTTTCATTTTTTTTTAAAGGAAAAGTGCAGGCACGAATGAGGTGAGTCGGCAGGCAGGCAGAGAGAGGAGGGAGGAGTGCTTTATTTTATTGAGTTGTGCATCTCAATTGTTTCCCCTGCCCTGGGACACGAACCTGGGACCTTGGATGTATGTGGACTGCATCATGGTGGACTGAACCGCCTGGCCACCAGAGCATGGCAGCTCTCACGTGTAACGTACCAATGATCCTTGCATTTCCTTGATGAATGCCTTCCCCAGTTCAGGGGACTCTCCTTTTCTCTAGATGCCGTCCCCTAGCTCTAGATGGAGGCTGAGTCTGCTAATTCAGCAGCAGCTCCTCAACTCCCCTGTTTCACCTCCAAGGACTCATGTCCAGGAGAGCTCAGTATAATGCTTAGGTATGAAAGGCAAATGAAGAAATAGAAGCAGGAATATCGACACTGATTCTTCAGAATCCCAGAGCCCTGTGAGGTCATTATGCCCATGACCCCATCCTTCTCTTCTGGCAGGAACCAGGATGGACTGATTTCACAGACATCCAAAAATGTGATTAAAAACAAGTTTGCCTACCCTAGGACCCAGCAATTCTCTCTCAAGCTCACACTTTAGAAACACTTGGCATGTAAACCTGGAAATATGGCAGGAATGTTTACAGTAGCCATGATCATAAGACCCCAGAACAGATACATGGGCTGTGGTAATCAACCCGTGGAGTACTACACAGCACTGAAAAAGGAAGGATTGCAGGTCTCCACGCAGATTAAAGAAACCTTAGAACCTAAGTTTGGGTTAAAATGTTGCAAAATAAATACTTTTTTTTCACCTACCAAAACAACCAAACTTTATTTTTTTTGGAAAACAATGGAATGATAAATGATAAAATTTACATTGAGTTACCTTTAGTGGGGGTGGGAAGGCAAGGCTTTGTAATTAAAGAGGGAGTACATTAGCGTTTCAGCGGTTGGGAATGTTCTAATTCTTAGTTGTAGTTCTTGGGCATAGAAACATTAGCATTTATTTTTTATCATGCACGCGTGCATGTGTGTGTGTGTGCGCGCGCGCGCGCGTGTGTGTGTGTGTGCGTTTATAGGAATCAATGGAATAAACAGAGAAAAGGAGAAAAACAAATCTTGTATAGTGCCATAAAGCAACTTCACTTAAAAGTAACAACAAAACTCGTCTTGTTTGTCTCTTGAGTCCTTACCATCACCTTAATAGCTACAAATATTCATGTAACCCTTTGAACAAGGTCCTGCTCTAAGCATCTGTATGTATTAACATATTTAACCTCCACAAAAATTCCATGATTTTATTATCTGCATTTTGCAGATGGGAAAGCAGAGAGGTCAGCTTTCCCAAGGAGAGGCCCCGACTACGTGGCCAGGCCAGGATTTACACCCAGCCCAGCCTGCATCCCTAACCACTGAGCTGCACAGCCTTTCACCTTCCAAAAGAAGAAAGCAAGGGCCCTCTGACAGACCGAAGCACACTCAGCCACCACTCCTCTGCCAACCAGGCCCATGGCAGACCCAGCTGACGGTTCCTGCCACCAACTCACGTCTGACGGGTGATGTTAGTCAGTCAGTGAAAGCTCTCTGGGACAAACCACTTCTGCTTCCGCATGTCCTCAAGACCCCCACTCCCTTCTGTCATCTCCCTCCGTGTCCCCTTCAGTAAGCACAATACCAGACTGCCACTGGGCACCCTGGGCCCTGAGCAGCCGGTCCTTCCTCTCTCCAGGGCCCCTCTCTCGTCACGAATTGAAACGAGTCCAGCAAGCCTCTGGCAGCCACGCCTTAGTTTCCCCAAATGTGAACTGGACAGCAGGCTGCAAGATCTGCCCCGAGTCCTAAAGAACAGTGGCTGTTACCTGTGATTTCTGTTCTTCTTGGAGGAAGAGACCGACAGAGGGGCAGACCCACTTGGAGACAACCCATTTCTGGAGACTCGAGACTTTGGGGGCACTGCTGGCCTCATCCCCGGGAGCCTGAGATTATACTCCAAGCAGCTCCTGACAGCAGTACATTGCAATAGATATTAATTGCTACATTAAATTCTCTGATATTGCTTAAGAGAATGTTCATTTAATTTCCCTGCAACCGTGGTCAGCCTGATCTTTAATCGAAACTGACAGGCACAATTTAAATCAGGTACAAACTCCCCTCTCTTTAAAGGAGCCAAGAATGGCATGAATATTAAATGGGTCAGGACAGTTGGCAACACTAATACAGTTTAAATCGGAACAAGCCTCGGCTACAGCTTTTAATTATTCATGCTCTCCTGGTAAGTCGGGCCCTGACAGCAGTGTCACCAGGAGTTCAGGAAACTTCCCCAACGTGACTTGAAAGACAAGGGGGGCCAAGTGTGGGACAGCCTGGTCCAGGGTCCTGGGCGAGACCCGAACTGTCTGAGGGGACTGGCTGAGGCCGTTCCTGCTGCCTTTGGCATCACTTTAATGCTTTATGCTAAATAGGGGGTGGGATGGGGGTACAGAAAGAGAGCGAGAAAGAGGCGTGCATGGAGACAGATATGGGGGCAGAGACCAAGCTCAGAGACAGAGCCAGAGAGAGAGAGAGAGAGATGCAGAGACAGAGACAGAATCAGACAGAGGCTGAGCTTGAAGCAGAGACTTGGGTGGCAGGGCCAAAAGTTCCATCAGAAGCACAAAGACAGAGCAGGGACAGCCAGGAACGGGGTGGGCAGCTCTGAGCCAGGGCATCTGTTTGTGAGTACCAGGGTGTGAGCCCAAATCACCAGCTGAAAGCAGAAAACACCCACCAGGTCCCAGAGACAGTTGCCTGGGGCTCATGGGCAGGACCCGCCTTACAGCTACCAGCTCTGGGACGAGCATAGGCACCAGTCAGCATTTCTTGGGCTGAGCCAGGTCCATAAATCACTGGATGGGACAGGAAAAACCTGTGTATGGCCTTGGAAACAGCATCTGGCAGGGGAACTGGCAGGAGGGATGGTGAGGTATCTGAGGAAGAGGAAGGAAAGATCTGGAGAGCAAACAAGACAGATGGAAGAGACCAATCTGACAGATGGAAGAAATAGGTGAGGAGAGAGAGAGAACTGAAGAGAGTGCTGGAGAGAGAGAGTGTGCTGGAGAAGAGAGCTGAAGAGAGAGAGAGTATGGACAGAAAGCGCTGGAGAGAGAGTGCAGGAGAGAGACACAGAAAGGTTGCAGGATGCACAGCCGGGATGGACAGAGAGAGACACGCCCGGAGAGAATCACAGGCAGCAAAGACTCAGAAAGAATTTCCTTCCCACACTGACCCTGGAAATGTCGTTCGTGGGGAACGTGCTCTCCTGAAGAACAGCCTTTCTGCATGCGAGGCCCGTACAGTCCGCAGGTGCCGTCCCGCTCTGCCTCCTTCTCCGACTCCCCGCTCTGCGGGCTTCTAGAAGCCCTGCTCAGTTCCGACAGGCCAGCGGCTTAACCCAAATGGTCAGTTATTGATCTAAACTCTCCCGAGCCGTGTGTGCGGCCCATGCCACCTCCTCGCGGACGCGTGCGCGGTGGCACAGAGAGAAAGCGCCGGAGAAAGAGCCGCTTCCACCTCGGCCCTAGACCCCGGGCCGCAGTCTCGCCACCAGCCCGATGGCGAGCGACAGCCCCAGAGGATGCGAGGAAACCCACACAACTGGCACGTGTGCGGCCCGCACCCCGGGGAGAACTGGTCGTGCCCACGGAAAGGGCTCTTCTTTAGTAAATGCTTTGTAGAACTTGGAGAAAGTCCCAAACCTAGTCCGCCCACAAAGCCAGCCCAGGCCGGCCTCCCTTCCTCTTCCGTCCGGAAGGACCAGGCCTGTCCCCAGCTCGCTGTGGCCGAAGCCCCGGAGAGCAGGAGGATCTGGCACCTCTCCCGTGCAGACTCGGGTGTCTGCCGGCAGAGGTGGCGCTTAACATTTACACAGGCGGGCAGAGGAGGCCGGCGTGCCAGCCGGCGCGGGAGGAAGTCGCTGCCCGGGCCAGGCCAGCGGGTGAGCATTTCCAGGTGTTGTGTCTCCTCTCTGTGACTGAGCAAATACCACTGTCACTTCGAGGACCAGCCACAAACCCAGAGGGCCTGGGAGATGCACCAAGACTCTAGTGAGAAGTGCCGCCAGCCCTGCCGGTGGAAGAGAGGGTCCCTGACACCCTCTCCTACACACTCAGAGTCCCCAGCAGCCCCAGACAGCCAAGATGGTACAGCGCCGTGTCCACGCAGCACTCCGTCCTGTTGTCTCCAGGACTGCTACCGCCCGGGGAAACAGAGGCCCACAGTTACTGGCTCCTCTTGACAGCACAGGCCCAGAGAGGTGAAGTGACTTTCCTGAAGTCACACAGCAAGCTGGAGTAGAGCTCAGGCTCCGATCCACTGTGCTATGTGCCACCGGAGCCTCTCTGATCCCTGGTGCCCTAGTCCGACTCTCTTGCCTGTCTGCTGGCCTCAGACTCAGGTCCTGTTCTCCTGCTGGTTTAAACTGTAGTCCATCATCTCTGAGTCTTGGCCCTTTCCTGGGGCCCTGGTGTGACCAAGGCCTACAAAGTCAGAGGGGCACATGGGGTTCCTGTCCATCTTGCCTGCAAGGCCCTTTATGCTGGCCCCAGACTCAGTGCTGGTCTGGGGGAGCGCTGCCCCTCCCAGCAGCCCTGGGGAGCGGCCGCTGCCCTACCAACTCCCCCTGGCATTCAGACCTGACTCACTGACCTTTACAAGCCTGAGACTTGATGGGCCTGGTGTTTTATTAACCTAATAAAAAGGCAGCCTGGTTCAGGGGCTTAACATTTCAGGAGAGAGGAAGGCTCTGCCCCCTGGGTATTGGGAGGAAGAAATACTGTCTTGGGCCGTGCTCCCCCAGCCCTGTTCTCTGGGACTACTTACAGGGAGAGAAAGAGCAATTCATTGTATTCCCCATCAAACAGCAGCAGCAGGCCACAAAGCGTAATTTAATTTTGTAATCAGTGAGAGCACAGGCAGAGGAAGACTGCTCACTGTTTTTTCCTCTTTGCTTTTTAATAGGATATCTGACAGCACACATAATACAGTGGCTTTATGCAATAAAGAACGTGAGTGCACACAAAACACACACACGCACGTGCACGCACACACGCATGAACGCACACACACACACTCAGGCCTGCACACACAGCCGAGGATGCTGCAGGAAGAAGGAAATAATCTGGGTGTGTGAAATCGGGGAACTTGTCCTTTGCTCAGTGTGAGTTTGTGGATAAATGACTTTGTGTCTCTGTGTCTCTTTAGTTAACAAAGCTATTTTCCTTATCTTTATCAGATTTAGTGAAAATAATAGCTGATATTTATTGTGCACTTACCACATGTACTAAGGAACGTGCTAATTGTCTCACTGAATCTTAGTAACAAGCCAACAAGGTAGCTACTGCTATTATCCGTTGGCTGGAGGGACCCCAGGCACAGGGTGGCTGGGTGACTGGCCCAAGGACACACAGCCAGGAGGTGGCAGAGCTGTGCACAGCCACAGATACTGATCTAGAGGTGTGAGTAGAAAAAAAAGACCATCCAAAGGGTCAGTGGCAGAGAGCCCACTTGAGGAAGCCACCTCTGTCCTTTTTACGTTGCCAAGCACGCCACGCTGCTTCCACAGTGGCAGGGAACTTAACCTTCTGAGCGCCTGCTCCTGGCTCCAGCACTGATGCCACTCTGCCCCAGAGGAAACCCTTGAAGCACCGCCACCCCAGCCTTGACATCCAGCTCAACAGCGAAATGCACTCCATGAAAACTTCCTTCCCCAATTTCCTCACTTCCACAGCCTAGACAAGTCAGTTTGACTGGCAGAGCCCAGGACATCTGCAAAGGGGTCTAGAAGAGGGAGAATTCTGGCTTCTCCCTTGGAAAATGAGGTTCTCCAAACACAGGAGGGTGGGCCAAGAGGCCACATAACCAAGGCAACCATCTACCACCCACGGGCTGCACAGCAGGTGGTCTGACTTAACATCTACCCTTGAGGGTGCAGAGGAGGCAGAAGTAGGACAGAGCTCCGTCCAGTGTAAGGGCCTCAGCGGGTGGGCAGGGCAGAGGACACTTCACAGTGGTGGGAACCAGGGAAGAGACAGGCTAGCTGTCAATAGGGGACTGCAGTCCTTACCGATGGAGCAGTTTGCATTCAGATCGCCATGGAATCCGGTTAATTTGGGCCCAACAAAGTCATGATTTGTAATAATATGGGCAGGCAATGGGGGGTCCTTTAGCACCATCCATGAAGATGTCTGTGTCCCAAAAACCTTCTTTCAAGATGCACCCCCACTCTTACCTGCTGCCCCCACACCAAACTGCCCATCTCCTGAGCATGCCCTGCTCTTTCTCCTCCCAGTGGCTTCCCGCGACTTCCCCTGTCCAGATTGCCCGCCTTTTCTGTGACAAGATCTAACACATTTCCCACATAACAACAGTAATACGATGTACATAATTTTAATTTCCTATATGCCTATGTGTTCTAAGTGTTTTGCATTTATTAACTTATCAAATACAATGATCCAATAAAATAAAGAAAATCATCATCCTCATTTTAGAGGGGAGGAAATCTAGGAACAGAGAAGCTGGGTAACCTGTGGAAGGACACACAGTCAGGAGTGCTGGAATCTGATGCCCGGCTCAAGCAGCAGCTCCTCTATCAGACTGTTCAAAAGGATTCCGTGCCAACCCCCGTCTCCCCTCCTCTGGGGACGCATGGCTCAGCCCATTCCAGCAGCACTGGTGACTTTCATGTCAGGGACTCACTTCTGTGGCCCCTGCCTACCCGACTGGCTGGTAGAGAGGTGTGGTTGGTTTCCTCCCCTCTCAGTGCCCAGCCCTCGCCCCTAATAGTGACTGTCACACTGATAGCATGGCTGGGGCCAGGCCTGCCTCAGGGTCTTTTTCTGCTATTGCAGCCTGATTAGTCCTGCCGACACCCCAGGACGGGCACCTTCATAGAGGAAGAAACTGAAGATCAGAGAGGTGCTAGAACTTGCCCCAAACGGCACAGCAGAAGCAGCAGACCTGGAATTTAGGGCAGACATCTGGCTCCGGAGTCCCTGAGCCTCGCCACCTGCTATAGCTGCTGTACAAGTGGAAAGACGGAAGACACAGCAGGAGAAAGTCAGCACAGGCTTGGGGTGCGCTCATATTGCACCACGGCTGCTACCTGGTGGGAAAGGGAGGGGAGCAGGGCCCGAGGCTGACCCTCCAGATCAGACCTAAAGGGAGAGCTGGCACAGGGGTAGGGGTTCTCCTGCAGATGGTGGAGAGCTACTGGGGTGCTGGAACCAGGCAGCTGTGGGCTCACACAGGTGAATCTGGTGCTGCTGTTCCAGGTATTCCAGCTAGACAGTGATACAGGCGACTAGGGGCCTGTCTCTGGGACCCAAGAGGAGACGCCAAGAGTGTGGAGAGGAGGGACACTTCAAAAAAGCCCATCCGACCCACCTCCCCGGCCTACTCTCACCACCTCTCCCACTAGCCATCTATGTGATTTGGGGGTAAGCGGCTTTGCCTCTCTGGCCATCTGCAGAAAGAGAGGAGACCACAGGGATCCAATGAGGCCAACGGTGTGACAACCGGGCCTGGCAAACCTAAAGGCCCTGTTCACATAGGAAATGACACTACCATGCCGGTACCATTTCTCCTTCCTCTGCTCATGTCCCTTCCACCTATTTTGAATTTTCCTGTCGGCTTTTGACCAGGATTTTTGTAGCAAGGGACCTGGCATAATTTTCAGATGTAGGCAGGATCATAAATTACAGGAAAATAAAGGAATGCATTCTTAGATAGTACCTTTGTATTTCTGCTTGGTCTCTGCCTCTGGCCACAGGCCCGTTTGTCTGCTCAGCTGCAGCCTCTGCTCAGCCCCTGCTATGGCCTTGTGCCAGGCTCCAGGGTTCCAGGGGCCAATAAAACACACTGGGCCACAGCCCTCTGGAGGGTGGAGGGCAGGTACAATGTACAAATATGGGTCTGACTATAAGTCTGGAGACTGTACCTGAGGGACCTAACTTTGGTCTGGGAGTGAAGGAAGCGCTCCCTGATGAAGCGATTTTAGAGTTGAGATTTCAAGATGAACACAAGCTGGCTGGTAAGAAAGTCAGGAGAAAGCATGCCAGCAGAGGGAACAACCCCTGCGAAGACCCGACGCAAGGAGAAGCTTAGGATGAGGGTACATGGGACCAGGCTCCTGTGGTTAGCAGGTGCTGAGCCAGGGAGAAATGCCCAAGGCAGAGCCAAGAGGAAAGCTCGGCCGCCTCCTGTAGATGCTTCCAGGCTTGCTACGGATTTCGATCTCATCACAGGTGCACAGAGAATCAAGAGTGTTTCACAAGGAGGATGTGGTCCCATCTGTGCTTCAGAGAAATCCCTCTAATTTTACATAAAGAAAGGAAGTGAGGTGTCCTGATAGAGACACACCTCAGCCTGATCCCTGCAGAGACATCTCGGTGTAACTCACCCAGCAGACTTGCTCCCTTGTTTTCTTCATGCCTTTTCATCTTTCTTCATTTCCTGTGTCAGGGAAAGACACTTGCTGTCTGACAGTCCAAACAAGAAACCTGAGGCCCCCATGACTCTACCCTCTCTTTCTCCACTGCATCCACTCTACCCCTTGCCTCCAGCTCCCTTCCATCCCTTCTCTGTCCCCACAGCCCCTCTCCCCAAGCAGGCCACCATTCTCTCCATCTCAGGCGCTGCATCGGTCCCCTGAGGGTCTCCCAGCCCTCAGACTGCCCCCCTCCAACCCACCACCACATCAGACAACCCAGGTACCTTCCTCACACCTCCCTTGCTCCTCATGGCCCCCTGCTGAGTCACAAGCTCAGGGCGACTTGGCCCTGTCTCCCTTTGGAACCTGTCTCCTGCTCCTCTCCTGACTCCTGCCTGCCCCACACCCACCTCTGCTTCTCTAGAGATGCTAAATTGATGCTATGCTCTTTCTTGCCTCGCAGCCTTTGCATATGCTGTTCCCTCTGCCTGGCACACTGTTCCCACTCCTCTTCACCAGGCCAGATCTTCATACGTGAGATCTCCGCTTTGTCACTCATTCATTCCTTCATTAATGTGACGCTTGCTTCATGACCTTTAAATGTGTAAAGCATTGTGCTGGGTGCTGAAAGTGCTGGGGGAACAAGATGGACATGGTCCCTGCCCCTGTGGGGCTCACAGCCTGACAGCGCTGGGGGTAAGAGCCCTAAACCTATGTGCTCCCGCTCTCCTGTGTCTCCGCATGGTGGGATTTAGAGCTTGTGGCCCTGTGGGCTGCTTCATCTCCTCACTCCCAAGCTCTGTTGGGCAGAGGGTCAAGCACCTAGAACAATCCCCAGCCAAGGCAGGTCCTGCAGGGTCTGTCTGTGGCTGTTCCCACAGCCCCGCCTTGAGGGCAGGAACCACCGCTGCTGCTGTGGGCGGTTAGAAGGAACCACACCTAGGGCATCATTCCTGCCACCCAGGCCCATCCTGGGCACCGGCACCATCCTTGCACCGCCCTGCCCAGCACCCTAGGAGGAGCCGGTTTCCAGAGCCGGAGACCCATCTCCCCCAAGCTAGAGCAGGTTTGGGGCTGGGGGGACACCACCACTGGGGAAGCTCTGCTTACTCATGTGGAATGTTAATTAGAAAAATGCTAATTAGCCTCAGTGTTAATCCACCCAAACTTGCTTTCTGTGCCCTGCAGCCCAGGCAGGTGTTGGAGTCCGCCCGTCTGCCACTCCTGTGGAATCTGACTCTTCCTGCCTCCTGGGGGCAGAAACCGCTCAGTGCCCTCTGTTGAAGGGGAGCAGAAGCGGGGAAATGCCCACTGGGTCAGGAGACAGGGTGCCATGACATTTTGACACTTATGATAACGTGCCACACCCCGGCCATGCCCCATGCCCCTGCTTCTCATGAATGGGGCCACTTGGAAACTGCTGGGTCATGCCTCACCAAGTCCTCTCCTCAGACCTGCTGGGGATCTCTGGAAGCCCAAGCAGAGCCCACGGGTGCCCTGGGGAAAGCCTGAGCTTCCTGGCCCCGCTTCCGCTTCTGTCAATGGAATGAGAGTGGCCCCCGTGGGTTCTGTAAGTGGTGAGAATGTCTGCGCAGGCTCGGTTCACCTCACTGAGCACGTGTGTCCTTCCTTGGCCCTTCACTTGACCCTGCTGACACATGGGTTCAGCACCCCAGCTCCCCACGCTGTTCCAGGAGGATGAGGGACAGCGCCAAGCAGTCCCCTTCCCCGACACCACTGCCTGAGGGACTCCCGTGGGCACCCCAAGTCTCTTTCCTTGACAGCCTGACTCAGTCAGGCAGCCCAAAGCTGACCCTGGGGAGCCTTTATTCACCGTCCCCTCCCAGTCCCCAAACCACAGCCCTCCCATGACCCCATCGGCCCACGCTGTAATCCACTGGTCGCTCAGCACTGCAGGACTTCGGCCTGCTTCTTAGCCTGACATCTGCCTAGAGTTTGCAACCTTAGATGCTGATGGGGTCTTTGTTCTTCCCGGGCTCTGTGGCTGTCCTTCATCGGGGCTGCCCTCCGTCGCCTTAGCCCAGATTCTGCCTCTGGAAGGAGCGCTGCCGGTGAAGGGGGAGTAGTACGAAATCCAGCTGATGAATCAGTAACCTGCGTTCCTTCTCTTTTTTTTTCAAGGAAAGAAGCAGGCAGGAATGAAGGTGAGCAGGGGCAGGCAGGTGGGCAGAGAGAGGAGGAAGCGCTCGATTTGCTTAGTTGTTCATTTTGGTCGTTCGTCCTCACCGGGGACCTAGGGATGTACGTGGACGATGCCCCGTGAACTCAGCCACCAGGGCACACCCAGCGATCTGAGTTCTACGTCTGACTCCTCCCGCGATAACCACATGACATGAGCAGTCGTTTCATGGCTCTGAGGAGACGCTGCCAACGGTGGGCCCGACTCGTCTAGTGTTCTAGCCTTTGACACACACGAGCTCATGGCCACCTGGGCAGCGGGCGCTGTCGGACTCCCAGCTTTCAGACAGTGAAGTCGAGGCACGGAGGGGTCTGCAAGGTGCCCAAAGCCACAGGGCTCCGCACTGTCACACCCAGCGGGCTGCAGCACCGGCCCGAATCACACGCTGCGTCCGCCTTCTGCATGGAAGCCGTCCTTCCCTTCTGGTGGTGGTGTTTCTGTTGTGGTGCGCCCAGACACCGAGGCTGTCTGCCTGGCTTCTGAATGGGACCACTCCCAGAAGTCTGGCTGCCCTCCTGCCCTGCCCTGCCCTGTCCTGCCCTGCACACCCGGTAACAGGGGGCGCCGGGGCTCGCGGCCTCTGAGAGCCTGTGTGTGCAGATGCTGTGAGCGCGGGGGCGAGCCAGAGAGGCCCACAGAGAAGTCAGAGACAAAGAGGTGTCGCTGCCAAATCCACCCCTTCTCCAGCAGAGAGAGGGAGAGGGGGAGAGAGAGGGAGAGAGAGATGAGGGTCTGTGAGGGGCAAGTCTGAGTGTTTCTACAGCTCCGTGGTGAATTTGTGAGAGGGTAGGGTGCATGTGTGCGTGTGTGTGTGTATGTGCGTGTGTGTGTCCGTGCGTGTATGTGCATGTGAAAGAGAGGGGGCAACTGTGATCACCAGAAGGCGCGTCTTTACGTGTGAGGGTGCAGCGATTTGCGAGAGCATCTGAGAGTACATCTGTGAGCACACTGGCTCCATCAGCTGTGACAGTCCCACCCCAGGACAATTGGCACAAACAAGGCCGAGCTTCAAACATGCCTTCAATGAGCTTGGCGGCAGGGAGGACAGGAGGGGCGGGGAGGGAGGCTGCTGGAAGGAGAAGAAAGGCGGAGGGAGCAGCACACTCCACTCCACCGTCCTCCTGAAAGCGGTGCTCCCCAGCCAAATAATGATCACAGCGCAGACGTGAGATGAGAGCCTGGGCTTCCCTGGGGGCCCAGCCCGGCTGCACACCGGCACTGATATTTTATTGATTATATAGCAGCCTGGAGGTGATTGTAGTTGGGGCAAGGAAAAGCAATTTTCTTCCCCTTCTTCTGCTTTTCCTGCCAGACCTCCCTAGCAAGCTGACCCTGTGTGGGCAGTCAGGTTACAACAGTCATTCTAGCAGCAGAATAGAAGTCCCTGTGCTCATGACCCTCCTCAGACTCACCAGGGTGCCGGACCTTTACCAGGGGCACATCAGTGTCAGGTCAGTTACACGACTTGAGCCAAGAGAGTGACAGGGGCCTGTCAGCCCTCCTCGCCCTGCCTTTGCCCAGGCTCAGGAGCTGCCCAGGGCTCCTGCCAGCTTTTCAGTCGGGGGCAGGACTGGAGACACCAAGTCTGGGAAGACAAGGACTGAGAGGTCTGGTGGTTGCAGGCAGGAGGCCCACGCCTGAGCCCCAGGCCAAAATAAGCCAGCGTCAGCAACTTGGGGTGGGAGAGAGCACACATCACCTTTATTTCTCACCATGCAGTGGGCACTGTCTTTCTCAGATCTTGCGAGGTCCCCTCATCAGCCCCCAGTTCAAAGAGGAGCTCACAGAGCTCAGAGGAGTGCACTAGAGGTGGAGAAATGCATCTCAACCCGGGCTAGCCAAAAAGCTGACAACTGTTGGCTCACAGGATAGAGGTCAGTTATCAACAGAGAATGGGAAGGTGGAGGGGTCGGTACCCCGCGCATGATAGGGGATCAGGCAGTGTCTGTGGAAGACAGCATGCTGACAAAGCTGAGGGGTACGGTTGTGGGGAGCAGAGCTGGAACATCTCCTGATGTCCCAAAGACCCGGTTTCAAACAGGAGTGACCTTTTAAAAAGAGACTAAAGAGAAGTCAGGAGTGTGCTGGGTTTGGGGACTGGGGGAGAAATGGTGAAGCGAGGGCAGGGGACACAGAATTCCAGGCATGGGAAACAGCATTTGAAATGCTTTGAGGGCAAGCTGCACAATGACTATTAATAACAAACCAATGGACCATTGCTGGTGACCAGACGTCCTCTAATGCTTTCCATGTGTACTCAAATTTGTGCCCTAAGGGAAGAACTCATTGGCCCCATTGTAGACGTGAGAAGATGGAGGCACGGAGATTGAGCACTCCAAACAGAAAGGGCAGGGTGTCTTCCAACCTGCAGGCCAAAGAGGGTGCCCCGGAGGGGCATCGGGACATCTTGAGCTCCAGCTGGGTGCCGTGGCCAAGGGAGAGAGATCAGCCGGCGCTTTGAATGGAAGACTCCAGTGGTGTGGGAGGAGGCGAGGCTGGAGGCAGTGTCACGAGGAAGGCAATGCCTACTGGCATCTTTTCTGCAGGAAACTCGGTTTGTAAGTCTGTACCTGAAACGATGCCTCCCTGCCCAGCTTCCAAGGCCCTTTCGCTCAGAAGCGCCCACAACACAGGTGACACCACCAAGGCTCTGGGAGCGCGGACCATGCTCACATCACTGGCTTCCAGCAGAGGAACTTCCACAACACCGAGTGACACAGCTCTCTGGTCTCTGCCAGCCGTCTCCCCTCCTTGGGTTGCATTGTTTGGGTAGGTGGGGTGTCTGTGGGATGCACCAAGCTCTTGCGAAAGCCCCGATCAGTCTGCATCAAGTGAGCAAGCGAGCAAGTGCGTTTCTGACCACAAGCGTCAGCCCTCTCGGGCTGCATCCGACAAGGACAGCAGACGCCACCGCATGCATGCCTTCCCCATTGATCAAGGGCAGATTCTTGGTCACTGGAGCCAGGTGGAGAGCAGGGGTCCTGGTCCCAGGGGCTGGAATCAGCCGTCTGCCACTAGGACCCCAAGCAAGGCCAGGTGAGCAAGTCAACCAGCAGCTCGAACCCCTGTCCACTGAGGAGCGCAACCCGGGCTGCAGGGAGGCCGGGGAGCCGTGCTGAGAAAGAGCTAGAGGCTCTGAAGACAGGCCCTTGAATGCGGTGAACCTGTTAGAGAGAGAAGGCACAAAACAGACTGCAATCCTAGAGGTTTGGGGAAATTCACTCCTCCGGGACGGCTGTTCCTGAGGAAGCCAGCGCTGGCTCGGAAGCCCATCTCAGGTATCACGTGAATGCGGCGGCGATTTTTCCAAAGTATTTTTGAAATCAGATTTTATATATATATACAGACAGAGAGAGAGAGAGAGAGAGAGAGAGAGAGAGATGACAGATGGACGGGCAGTCAGTGGAGTATTTTTAATCCTGAAATCAGGATTATGTAAAGGAAAGGAAGGGGAGCGCTAAGGCAGGTGGTGAATCATTCAAAGCAAAGAAAGGAACAAGTGCCCCCACCCCCACCCGCCCCACCAGCCTCTGTAGCTGCCAAGACCCTGGGGCCACATCCAAGAGCCCAGGAGTGGGCCTGGGGTGGAGAAGAACCATGTGAGGACTGGCTCCAGGTGTGGGGTGGAGTTCACAGGTTTAGGGGACCTGGAGACAAAGGTGGGGCCCAGTGGCAAAGACTGAGTCTTAGAAACACTCATCAATTTCCAGGAACTTGGAAAAGGCCTTGGAGATATTTTTGAATGCGTTCTTGGCTCTGCACTGCAGACTCCGTGTCATCACTGACTTCCTGTCACTTGCTGAAATGGGGGGTGGGGTGCTGTGAAGGTTCCCATCTGAAGCTGCAGCCAGAGGCCAGGCGCACACACTGAAGCCCCCGGGACACTGGCAGCACTGGGGCTCTTCTCCAACCTGGGGAGACCTGCCGCAATCCCCCAGGCCCTTGCGAAAGCAAGAGGTTTTATCTCCACCATAAGGAAGCCTGCCAAGGGTGTAAAGCAGAGATGGCCTCTGGGGAGGGGCCGGAGTCTGCCTGGGAACTTTCCAACAAAAGCACCTCCCTCTGCCCTGGATGGTGGTCAAGGTCCTCTGCCTGAGGCAGGGGGTTGGAGCAGATGGCCAGCGAGAGCTTCCCTCCCTTCTAGAATTCTTCAAGCTAGCAGGATTATGGCTAAAAATATACAGAGCTGTCTTGGAATGAGCACCCGCCCACCTTTCTTCAGCAGAAGCCCTCTGCTTCCACCATTTCTCAGAGTCTGTTTATTGAAGGCTTATGCCAGGCCAGACACTGCTCGCCATGTATTCGCCATTTGAATCCACTCACCACCTATGCGATGAAGTTTCCTGCTCCCGTTTTACAGATCTAAAAACTGAGATGCAGACGGAGTGGCTTCACTGGGACTTTAACCCTCTTAGCCTGGCAGTGTGGAGCCTCTGATCCCACAGGCTTCGTGGCTCCTGGCCTGACCCTGCTGCATGGTTTGGACCCCTGCAGTATGTTTGGCTGAATCATCAAACAGGAGTCAAGAGAGACAGCTGCCAGTCCTAGCAAACACCATTCATCTGTGATTCAGCCACAGCAGCAAGACTGCGCGCCGAGGAAATGGCTGCCTCACCCCGCCAGGGCCCAGCCCCTGCAGTCACTGCCCAGCTGCTCTTCAAAACTCTTTACTAGTCAAAGAAGCTGCCCTCACAGGGAGGAAAGGGGCTGACCAGCTCAGGAGCAATGCCCTCAGAGGGTCCTGGGCGGCGTGGCCTGATTTCTCAGGGCCCAGGCTGCCCTCAGCCTCTCTGAAGCTGCTGAGCAGGGAGTGGGGCAGAGACCACATGGAAGATGGCAGCCCAGACAGTGACCCTGAGAAAGAGTTGAGAGTGAGGAAGAGAGGAGGAAGAGAGACCATGACGGAGAGAGAGAGCCAGAACAGATAAAAACAGAGACAATGAAAGAGGGTCCATGAGTCACGGAGACCTAGAGAGACAAATGAAAATGAAAGCGGATCCCAGGAGACGTAAAGCCCAGTCAGTGAACAAATATCCATTGATCCTCAGGTGTGCCAGGCACTCTTCCTGGCACTGAGGATGCAGACGTGAGCAAGACCAAGTGCTCTCAGAGAGCGGCTGTCCAGTGGAGCAACGGGCCAGCCACTGAAAGCCCCAAAAGGATGATGTCACATAGCAATGAGAAAAGGAAATAGGGGGAGGTGACTTAAAAAAATCCCAGAGCCAGGGAGACAAAGATTCTAGGGGAGAAGAAATGCCATAGGCACTATGAGTAGATCAAAGAGGGAGAAAAGGTGAGAAGGGAAGAAAGGAAGGTGGAAGGCAGAGAGGAGAGAGGGGAGGAGGGAGGGAGGCAGAGGAGGGAGGCAGAGGGGAGGAAGGAGAGGAGGGAGGGAGGAAGGGGAAGAGGGAGGCAGAGGGGAGGGAGGGGAGGAGGGAGGGATGGGAGAAGGAAGAGCGAGAGAGGTAAAGAGGAGGAAGGGAGGGAGAGAAAGAGGCTATTATGGAGTGAAGTTTTCTAAGTTGTCCCCAGATCCGTGAACTCCAATCTTCTCTTCACCTTCCCATCATTACTTTTATTATCTTCCCTGGTGGGACCCAAAGTCTGAAAGATATTTGTCTACCAAACAATCTGCATTTCAGAAGTAATAATTAATTCGCTTTCCCATTTTTTATTCATCAAAGACGTCTATAACTGGCAATCAGAGCTGCAGACCAGCAGGAGCTCCCTCATGTCGCCCCACAGAGCTGCTGTACTTCCAGCCAAAAGCGAAGAGATCTGCCGTTGGATTCATCAGGCGTGTGCAGCCCGATCACAGGTAAATGCATCTTTTTCGTGTTGCTTTTGGGTGGGTATCAAAGATGGTTCAAAAGATGCAAAGAGAGGCACTGCTGTCTTCACAGGCACTGACCCCTGTGGATTGAAGGGCCAGGTTTCAGATGGCATCCCAGGAAGTCCCATCTTCCTGCACTGGTGTGCCCTGCCTGAGCTGAGTCCTGGTTAAGGTGGGTTCCTACCCTGAGAGTGCCTGGCTAGGGAGGAATGCACACCATGTATCCAAGAAGCCCTTTTTCATGCTCACGATAACTGTCAAATAACAGTTAGATGCCTCCACTTAGCCCTCTAGCTCCTGCCCTAGCTCTGGCCTTCCTCCAGGAAGGTACTTCTTTTCTTATGACCTCTCATAACTTGCTTCATTACTCTTCTGTTCTCAAACAATTTTCCACTGTCCCTCATTGTCTTCCAAATTGCTCAAGCTAAAGGCTATTTCAAACTCACATCTCTCTAGCATTTAGCAATGTGGACACAGCCCTACATGTGACGTTTTCAGATGCTGGACTCAGGTTCAGAAGACATTAGGGAAATGTACGTTCATCCATGTACCTACAGAGGCAATCTCACACCTCTCCAAACCCGTCCTATAGTCAACCACTTATCTCTCCTGGTCTCGGTCTTTGTCTCTTGGCTGCCAAGTCAAATTTAAGCCTGAAAATGTTCTATGGGAAATGACATTTCTTATTGTATCATCCTGGTCTGTGACCCTGGTCATGGCCTCAGTTCAACACTTGTCGGGAGAACTTGGTTTGAATTTTGTACATAATGCCTTTTTGGACACTGATCCCAAGGTGAGTTTTCTTAGCCTGGTGTCTTACTTGACCCTCTTCAAGGTATTACTTCAGGTTCTCCGGCAGCTCACTGCCTAGCCCGTAGCTCAGATTTTTCTCCTAATGTCTTCAGTGGTGGGCATTCACCAAAGGTATTCACTATTCTCCATAACAGTCTCGCTGAGTCCATGTTGGGTCTTCATCACTGATCTCCCACTCCTGCATTTAATCTCTCCTTCACGTTGCCGTGTGTGCCCTTCCTCCATTTCTTAATAGTAAGCCCCCAGACTCTCTCCTTCCTTTTGAAAGGAACCAATTGGATAACATGTGCAAGATCTCAGAGGTCTCCAAAACCTTCAGGGACAGGGATTTGGATCTAAATCCATCTCTAAGGGATTCCAGGGAAATAAGCCTAGAGAGTAATCTTTCAGATTAGTCTGGAACCAGGGAGAAAAGACCAAACCAGAGAGCTCAGATGCCAGAAGACTTTGGACACAGATGAGAATAAGAATGGGGCAAAATAAATATTCTTCTACTGCCATGGCCAGAGCTGGGGTTCCAGAAACTCAGTGTTTAGGCACCAGCTGTGGTGCACAAAGGGCCTCCTGTGTGTGAAAGCACTGGGTGAGGGCAGTCACATCCTCACTGCGACAAGTCACCTCTCTGCAACCATGCAGTCGCCACCTCTTTCTCTGTCCTCCCAAACACGTCACCTTATCACCACTCATATTCTACTTGTCATTACTCTTTGTGCACAGGCACTATTTTTCTTCTATTGAAAGCATGAAATTTCCCAAATATTGGTGACATTCATTATCCAATTACAGATCAAAATTAAGAGAAAACTCTCTTTGAAGAAAGAAAGAAATGCAGTATCAAGGGACAGATTTAGTCTCTTCTCACTTTCAACCTTGTCCATAATTAATTTCTACTTGGAAGTCTTGAGTTCATTTATCTATTTGACAAATATTTACTGAGTGCCTATTCTCTGCCAGGCTCCAGGCTCAAAGCTGAGATGCATCTCTGCCCTTTAAGAGTCTATGGTAAAGCCAGAGTGCCGGGTAAACAAGCAGCTGTCAGGCTAAGACACAAGGTGCTGAAATAAAGATCTGCGTGGAGTTTCGGCAAATGGGTAGTGGAGGCAAACAGGAGGTAGTGACCAGGAAGGCAGGTCTGAGTCTTGAAAGACGTGAGGTGATTGGAAAAGGCTGGGAGAGGAGGAAACGATTCCATTAGCACAGAGACAAGGGGAAGCACAACACAAAAATGAGTGGAACAGCAGTGTCCAGAGCATGTACTCAGAGGCTGCAGGGTGGGCAGGAGGGAGGAGAGATGTGGTCGGCCAGTGAGGGGCACTGGAGCGAGATCATTAAGGGCCTGGTGTTCAACTGGAGAGTTCACATTCTGTGTCCTTAGGTTAAAGGAAGTTGCTCTCTCTCTTTGAAGTGGTTTAGGCAAGGAACAGTGAGACTGGATTTGAGGTGTAAGTAGAACCCTTCTGGCCAAAGTAGACACAAATTGGGAAGATATTTCACTAGTTCACCTGAGACGTGTCAAAGACATGAGTGAAGACTACTGGGATGAAATGAATGGCTGTATTTAAAAGGCGTTAAGTAGAATCCATAGACTTTAAAGACGAACTGGGTCGCATATTTTCTTTCAACGTGTCCTCATGGCCACCGTCCTCCTGGACTGTGTCCGCGCTCGCCGTGTCCGCTGGGATTCAAGACTCACCAGCAGTACACACTCGCCACTACGCTGGGCCCATTCCAGCCACTCGTCTCCACCATCCCTCACTCCAAAACTCATTTTTGCTTGCTCTTGCTTTTATTAGAATAGGGTCACTCTGCCTTCCAGTTTTTCCAGTTAGGTCCAGATCAAATTCCGTAGTCCAAGAAGGAAACTTCAGGTTTCATTTCTTTCACATTCCACCTCTACTCTCTTCCACCTTCCTTCCGCCTTTCTTCTCTTCTCATTGCTTCCAAGAACTCCAGTGACAAACATGTCTGTTTATACTTAGTTCCATTTTTTCTTGACTATTTTTGCCCAATTGGGATCAAAGTTTACCTTGGTTGCCAAGGGGAACCAAGCTATTAGTTATCTATTCACCCATCTTCGAAGCTCACCACTAGTCTGGAAGCTACTGTGCATTCAGTTCTGAGGGGCGCTTGTGAGCACAATTAAGCAGAAAAACAATTCTAACGCAAGCTACTCTTAAAGACACCTTCGTAATGTTTGAATATTTTAGATGTATTTTGTAGTAGGATTTGTTTTTAAAGAAAATTACGCAGTGTTTTTCTGACCTGCAAAAATAGATCAAGAGGAGAGAGGGGAGGGAAAGGGATAGAGGAGGGAGAGGAGGAGAAGGGGGGACACAGAGAGAGAGAGAGAGAGAGAGAGAGAGAGAGAGAGAGAGAGAGAGAGAAAGAGAGACTGACTATCTGAGCATAGAGTAAGACAGAGATAAATAGAGAAGGAATATGACAGAGACAAAGATAGAGTGAGCATAGATTGCTTCCTATTGGAGTTCCTGTTTACTGTTTGCTATCAAGAAATATCATTTTGGAGATCGTCTATGGGACATATCATCAGAGCCACTTTTTTATACTTTATCAAATACCAGGACTGTGACAAACTGCAGATTAAGGAAGTGGATCGGCACTAACTGTTGGTCCTGTAGTTTTTCACTCCTGCTTTCAATGCTGACAAAGTCACTGTTACTTTCTGCCCCATAGATGACATGGCTTGGTGCCATTAACCAGGACCATAACTCAGTCAGGACTGACACGTCATCTGCCTTCCCTTGTAAGTGTTCTAGTTCCCTTTCCTGCCCAGCTGCAGAGACCCCAATGTTTTCCATCCTCCCACCGAGGTAGACCATGTTAAAGCAGGTGACACGAGTCTGATCCAGAGAGGAGCGCGGCTGTGCAGGGGGAACACATCATCCCTAACTTCCCAGAAATAACCGTGTCCTTGTGAGTAGTGCTGATTTAGAGCATGGACAGCGAACAGCCAAGCCAATTCTTCTGCCCACCCTTTCCCCGCCAAGCATTAGACTTAGCTTTGGTAGACAGTAGGGAAATTGAAACACTTAGTACTGACGATGGACGGTGGAAGAAGTGGTGGTAAGACATTCAGTGGAGCCAAAATGTATTGAGAAGTTTACCTTCTAGATCTGATTGCATTGACTGCAATTCACAGGGCTAGGAAGTCTTGCTCTGGGCCAGGTTCAGTATCGTACAACAAGCGGTAAGAGATCTAGGATCCTGAGAAGGTCTCTCTGACTCCAGTGGCCATGCTCTTGACCAAAGTGTAGAGGTTTTCTGTGTGAATGGGGGACCCTTAACAAGCAGGAGTCAGCCTCACCATTCTAGGGAGAGGCGCCCCCGCTGTAGAAATTTCTCAGGTTCTGGTTGTGTCTGGTTGTGTCATCTGTATGTTCTATACCAAGTCAGAGAAAGTATCTGGAAAAAAAGGAATAAATCTTAAAAAAGAGTAAAAGAAGAGCAAATCATTTTAAAAGGGGAAAAAATCCTCAACACCCAACACTCCGGCCATTTTTCAGTTCTGCCTATTATCTTTCCAACCTTGTTGACACACTAACATATTTTCCATTATTGCAATCAAAGCAATTGTAGTATTTGCGTTGCATTTCCACCGAGTGTCTTATCGTAAACCTTTCCCCAAGTTGCTATACAGTCTCTGTAATGATCCCTCTTAATGTCTGCATAATGTTCTAACAAATTGATGCACTATGATTTACTAAACAGCCCTCTAATTGTGGAACATTTAGGTTATTTCCAGTTTTTTATTTCATAGATTGTGCTATGATGAGCACTTTTTACGGGGGAGCCACACAGGATGATTGAAAAAGCGTGAGCGTGGAGTCAGAACAAAGTTAAAACCCGGCTCTGCAATTTGCCTCTGATGGCTTGAAGAGGTTCTCCCATATTTCATCTCAGGGCTGAGGGGGGTGGGTATTTCCGGGATAGCAGGGCGAAGGGCCATGAGGCAGAGGCAAGCAACTCAGAGACAGAAGCAAAAGGAAGTGTGAGCAACTGACGACACATTTCCATGACTTTACACCTTTGTCCCCTCAAGTCCTGTGCTGAGCGAAAGCCATTCACCCAGAGGAAGACAACCAAAGAGGATGCTTCTCCTTTGTCAGATAAATACCTGTGGGCCTGGACTGACACGTGTGTAAATGTATGTGTGTGGATGTGTATATATGTACACACGCACATATGGTCAGCTGGCAAAGCTCTCCAGGCTCAACACCCTGGAGTTAAAATTCTGAAGTCACTTCTCTGCCCAGGTCAACTTTCTCTCAACTCTTTCTTCCTGCAGTCTCAAGAGCACATCCCATGTCCTCCATCATCTGGAGCTCTCAACATATCTATGAACCTTGATCATTACTACCAGACAAAACTCAATTTCCAAAGATCCTCCTGCCTCTTTCTCCCCAAGGACAATCCCACAAGCCCCTTTAGGATTAGCTCTGCTGCTGTTCCATCAGGGTAGATAAGCCTAGGAGGTAGCAGATTTCTGAAATCTTCCAGATTCAGTTATTATTCTTGCTTTAGAAAACCTCACATCCTCGTGGGATGGCCCCTGGACTTGTAGGGGACCTCCATGTGTCCTCCTAGACACTTGAGGGTCTCCTGCACCAAGTCTGAAAGTATGTCCAAAGATGGTCAGTATCAGACTACTTGGCCATTCAGATGTTTCAAACTGCAGAGAGTAACTCTGTTCTCAGGGGACCTCCTGACTAAGCTAATCCTTCACACCTATACCGTGAGGCAAGGTCATCCCTCAGCACCCAGCTCCAGTCTCCAGGATCAACCTTACTTGTGGTGGAAGAGCAGAGAAAGGGATGGAAAGACATGGCAATAGGACAATAAGAGTCCAGGGCCAAGCCAGCTCACCACATTCCTTCCAGAAAGTCCACCCCCAACTGTCAACATGTGCAGGTAACTTCCAGTATATGGTCAAATTGGTAAGCTGAGCTCTCACAGCCCTGGGGAGCAGAGGCCTTGTCAGGGGAAAGTTGCTGACCAGTCCCTTCTCCTTGGCTGTCAGGGCTAATCAGCATCATGGCAGTTAATGGAGAACACAAAACCTATTTAAGAGCTACATTTACCACTTGGCTGGTTCCATTACACTGTGTAATATCCAGGTGCCACGCTTCCTCTCAAAGTGTCTGTCTCAATGCTTCCTCGAGCTTCTGGGGTTAGGAGTCACTGCCAAGATCACCTGAGGATTCCCGCCTCGCCCCACCCCCAGCCTCACTGCAGGCTTCTTGGTTCCAGGGATCAGAGTCCCCAGCACGGAGAGGAGGAGGAGGAGCAAAGTTTCTGGAGCTGGGACACTAGGCAGACACCAGGCACACAGCCTCCTGGCTCTCCTCCCTGCACAGGAAGGAGGACTTCCTTGTTCCTGCTGGGAGAGCAATGGGGCTGGCCCTGTGTCCCACCCACATCTGCAAATCTGGATGCCAATGGACATAGTCAGCTGGAATGGGACCTCAGCTTCTCCACCCCTCTCTTAAAGCCTAAATGAGCAGGATAACTAGCCGTAGCTTCCCGACTTGTGCTCATCCACTTCCCACCCCTGAGTTCCTCACTAAGGATCTGACAAAAGAAAAGCTGGGGATTCCATCAGATAAGATGACCAGCCCTCTCCCTGCTCGCTGTCTACAGGTGTGCGACCCTGCCGTCAGTTCTGCCCACCCCGCTACCGGCAGTCGAGCGTTTACACCCCTTACGCACCCCCATTTGCTAGCTCCTGATCAGCCTGTGCCGCACCTGGTCTGAGACCACACAATATTTAAAGGGTAACTTCTGGAACTTTGAAGGGAGCCAATATTTAAACCACCGAAAGCAGCTCTCCTTTTTACTCAATCAATAAATACTTGCATGCGTACCTGGTGCGTGTCAGGCACTGTACTTGGTCTAAGGATACAATCATGAACACAGCCTGCAGGATAAAGGCAGACACAGGCAGATACCAGTAATCACACAGATGTCTAAGTTTACACCATGGCATGTGCAATGAAGGGAAAGCCCAGGAGCCATTAACAAGGGTCTTGGCCTAGACTGGGCGTCAAAGAACACACCCAGGAAGTCCCTAGAAGGAAGCATCTCCGTTCATCTGTTTTCCAAGTGCCTCACAGCATCGACTACACAAAGCTGCTTGGATCGTGGTTTGGAGTGATTGAGGAATGCTTCTTGTCATCTCTCCACTGCTGTCTCCATCACCTGCTCCATCCTTTCAGCCACAGCCACCCCACTCCCATAGCCAGTCTCAAAGCTTACTTCAGTCTTAAGCAGAATCAGGTCCGGCTGGGCCTCCCACGTGAGCGGCGTGGGCATCTGTTAGGTGAGCCAAGAAGAAAGCTGTTTCCTTGAGATGAGCAAAGGACCCCCTTCCTCTTACTTGGAACTTCCTGGGGCTCTCCTCAAGGCATGCCCAGCCAACTGGGGTTTCTCCAGAGGCCCTGGGAACACATGCTCTCAGGTTGGTGACACAGGCTCCTGACATGAGTGCTCCCCTGGGCAGGGCGCTGAAGATCTAAGCTTCCTGATGGCGAGCAGCTTCTCCTGGATCAGCCCCTTCCAGGCCAAAGAGCAGCCATGTCCCTTCCTTGCCTAGGTGGACCCCACCCTGATTGTGGCAGGGAAGGGAGGGGCCTGTCGCCCGGGAGGGGTTAGAAATGTTCGGAGTGTCTGTCTGTAACCTCATTTTGGGTGGATCTCGAAGGCACAAGGGGCTAGCCTGCCCCACGAGGGTATCTGGTGCCCACACATCTGGCCATGCCCGACAGCATCTGCGGGAGCTGCCCACACCAGCTGCTCAACGGGCATCTCTCCATCTTGCAGACAACTGGGCCACAGTGTACGCAGAAGGCCTGGCTTCTCGGCAGCCAGACAGAGGCTGGGTCAGGAGGCGCAGGCCCAAGCCCAGGCAGGCGTGACCCAGGAAGGGCCCTTCTCTCTTTCCACCCCAGGCGTCTCTCTGAATGAGGGGGGGACATGTCAGTGACTTCCCAGTGGTTTCCCACAGGTCCCAGTGCCTCCTAACAGCAAAGAAGGGGCTGAGGAGCAAGATTCTGAGCTGCACAGCCCCAGAAGGAGCCAAAGAAGCTCCTTGTTTTTTTTGTTTTTGTTTTTTTTTTTTTAAATCTGCTTTGTAGATAGAACTTCTGCCGGAAAGTTTCACGTAGAAAAAAAAAGTTCATTTCCAAGAGCAAGTGTGAAAACCACTGGAGTGATAGTCCCTAAGGCCCCTTCTAGGTCTGACATTTCATGATTTATGAGTAAATAAAATAATATATATGAAAGAGGCCCGGAACCTGATAGGAATACAATAAATGGGCTCCATTATTACTGTGTTTCACATGGGTCACGGCAGCCTCTGATAAATGCTCAGCTGAAATGGTGAGATGAGGCCGACTCCACTTTCTGTCTCCTACTGGAGGAACCAAACTTGGAGGCTGGATGCAGACTTGGCTTAACAATTGTGTGTTGACGGCTACATGTAGACGGAAAGGCAGGCAGAGTGTAGGAGAGGGAGGTAGCAGAGGCCTAGGAGCCCTCAGAGCTCAAGTTCACGGAGAAAGGGGTGAGACCCAGGCCCCCTGCTGCCCACATTGAGGCCGCATAAGTGGGTTGCCATGGAGACAGGGAGATGGGCCCAGGGCTCTTGTCTGCACCAGACTCCGCATCTGCTCCTCATGATTCTGTCCATTTTCAGAAGGGGGGAGGCTACACTGCTCTCTCCCTGTCTCTGCACTGTCTCTTCACTGCGTCCTCAGTGACCCCCTGCTCAGCGCCAGGACTCCTCTGGCAGCCATGGCAGGTCCCCATTCAACAGAGGGCCTGGCACCGTGCAGCTCGCGTGCAGACTGAGTGTCTGTCTGGTGGGAACTGGGCAGACATCCACAGAGGAGGCAGGTTGGGGGAGCTGGGTGGGAGGTGGGCTGCGGTCAGGTGAGCAGGGCAATGGCATCACAGTGTGGAGTTTGAAGAGGTGGGTCCCCGAGCTGTGCAGGCTGGAGCAAAGGGGAAGAGGCGGCAGGCAGGAGACCCGAAGGGGCGTTGCAGTAATTCAAGTGAGAGAAAATGAAAGCCTAGCACACGGCCCTGTCAGGGGAAATGGGCTGGAAGAATGAGCTCTGGAGTTAGAAGGGAGAAGCTGCATTTGCTCCTTGGATTGAAAATCTCAGAACCTCAGAGAGGAACGCGGTCTTCAGTACCTTCTGGCCCAGCTTTTCCCCAAATGCCTTCCCTGGAAAACTGGCCCCCAAAGAGGCTCTTCTAGAAAGGTATCCGAGGTCAAGTTAACTTTGCAAATATCTGGCAGTGAAGGTGCCTATGAGCATAATAATGTTTTTGTTTTAATGTTGTTTGATTCATCTTTGTATTTCCACAGAGGTTCTAATAGAAAATGATTATTTTAACTTTAACTCATCTTTGTTTTTTAACTTATGAAATGAGTACTTAATGTGGAAATAGCTGCCTGCAGAATGGCATATCTAAAATATGAAAATAGTAAAATATCTAAAAATCTAGTGGTTAAACAAACTATGGTACAATTCCTTCAAGGAACTTTCTTCATCTGTCACTTCAGATTGACAGCATTTTAAGAATTGCGGAACGGTTTGTTAAAAGGAAAAATTATTTAGAGGAAAAATAATGAGAGGCATGAAATGCATAGCATATTTTTTTTTTGCCATAAACAAGTGACTTTGAGTGGTAAACATAAGGATTCTCATCATGGAAAGAAACAGTTCCCTCAAATTGTGGTGACTAGCTTGTACATCAGGCTTCTGTGAGTCTAGAGCATGTGAGTTGATTTCCTGAATCTCATTCCCTGCAGGCACTTGAACACCTGAATCTGTAGGGCTGGAGCCTAGTGTTCCTGTCAAAGGATGACTCCTGATGAGACACACTCAGAATAGCCACACATCTCCTCCTGTGACATCCTCATCTCACATTCTCAACCTCACCAGGGCAAACAGGACTTGGGAGAAGAAATAACTGGAACATATGAAGAACAGGCCCTCTGGGGGATTTATTTCTCCATTGTTTGGTTCTTGACTTTGACTGTATATTGAACTCAACTGAATAGCTTTAAAGAAAATCCTGATACAGGGGTCCCACATTTAAACATTCTGATTTAGGGACCTGTGTTTGTAAAAGCCCAGTGATGCCAGTGTGCAGCCTGGGGTTATGTGCTTGTCACTTCCTAAAGCCATCACTTGAAGCCTCCACTAAATGCTGCCAGCCACAGAGAGTTGCCCCTGGGGCCAAGGGCATGAGAAGGGCACACAGGGCTGACCTTGTGGGATGATTCCAGATGCCATAGTGGGTCTCACAGCTCAGGCGGGCAGCTGATCCCAGGGTCTCGCCTATGACCAGGCAGTGAGAGGGTCAGACTCCCTGACACTCTTGCTTTGGGAGAAAGTGCTCAGGTGTCAGGACTCCGGCGCCCATGTTTTCAAATGAAGACATTGCTGTTCTCTAAGCAGACGGTTTGTCGGGCTAAATGACTTAATATTTTTAAGTAGAAGGAACAAAACCACCACAAGACACTGTTGTTTTCCCCGCTGTAATTGATGGGGCTCACTCTTTTCTGCCATTAAAGTACAAAGCTGCAGCTATTTTTCTTTTTTTAACCAAACACTGCTGAATGTGAAACATTGATTTTTTTTTTTTAAAACTGGGTTTCAAACTGAGAAATGTCTTGATGCCAGAAGTCAATCACCTCCAGTGGCAGAGTAACTTCCACTGGTGTCTTTGTAGGACAGAGGGGCTCGGGCAGGGCTGCATTCCCAAGCCCCCCTGCCTGCTCCCGCCCCAGCCCCAGCCCAGCAGTGACCACCTGGAGGCAGGTGCCCTCAGTCCTTCTTCAGAAGAGCACAGGAGGAACATCACCTGCTCTGGCACAGCTGGAATCTCCTGTCACTGCAATGGACTCCCGTCTGCCAGACTGGAAGCTCCCACTCTGAGGTCTCGAGCTCACTGCCATCTCTCCAATGCCCTCAGACACTGGCCGGTGGCTGGGGCTCAATGGTTTGTTCTGAATGAATGAATGAATGAATGAATGAATGAGTGTCTGTGGTTAATGTGTGATGCTATCCTTTGTCACCTCCCAAGATGTTTGTTCAGTCTTTATCCATTCCCCCGATTAGACAGGAGCTTGTTTCATAATCTGCTCTTCATAACTGAGCTTTGGAACTTACCAAGCCCTTTCCTATGCCCTCTCGCAAGCTGGGGTAGGGCCGGTCATCAGGTGTGCATGAGCTCCAGCTGACACTGGGTTCTGAACTCACTGTCAGGCCCCTCCATCTAGGTCACAATAGCAAACATCAAGCACTTTACAAAACCCTCCCATGTAAACTGCCCAAGGCTTTGAAGTGCGTGTTGTTACTACATCGTGGTGCAGACGAGGAAAATGAGGAACAGAGGGGTTAGGTAACCTGCCCGGTGTCACACAGCAAGTGCAGCCATGTTGGAAGTTAAATGCAGGACAGACTGACTCAAAGCCTTTGCCTCACATCGATACTGCCCAACCTACACTCCACTGTATAGACAGCACTGGACACACGGCCCTTGACAGTGTGCTGTCCCTCGGGGTCCACCTAGGCCCCTGCCCCCCAGTGTCCCCTGGCTCAGTGCAAAAGGTCCTGGCAAGGCTCCAGCTCGAGACTGCAGATGTGTCACCTGTGTTTCCAGAGGGGCCAGCTGCACCCCACTTTTGTCTTCTTGGCCTGTGTCCCTCCTCCCAGCTGAGAACAGGCACGGAGGACTCTGGATGATCCTTCAGAGGCAGCCCCAGCGCCCCCTCAATCTTCCTCTGGATGTCACCTCACTTTCTCAACACTGGCAGTGTCACCTTGGACTGTGAAGGCACAAACAGTCCTACGGTCACAAGAAAAAATAGGCAAAGAAATTGCATTTCCTCTGAGACCACTGTGAAGCGTGTGACTTGCCACTTCTGTGTTGAATTACTTCAGCTGTGCTCACAGGACCAAGATCCATCTTTGTGGAAATACTGAAAGCAGTTGGTGCTGTTGGGGGCGTTGACTGGGAGGAAGGATACCTGAGTTCCAACCCAGCTTTGTCATCAACTTGTTTTCAACCTCCAGTGGCTCCTTTTGCCTTTAAGATGATGAGGAAGATGCTGCACCACCAGGTCCCAGACAGGGCCCTCCAGCCACCATGACCTGCTGTTTGCTCCTCTGAAGGCTGTGCTCTCACTCCTGCCACTGACATGTCCCCAGAGCTGCCTTTTTCCTCTCTCTTTGTCCAGAAAATCCTGGCTCACCCCTCAGCCTGAACGTCACCTCCTCTGCATCATCACCGCTGGAGGAGCACAAGTTGCTCGTGTTCCCATGTCACCACGGGTGTCCTCTCGTGACGCATGAGCTGCAAAGTAATGTGACAACCTGCAGCGGATGCGTCGAGAGGGCCACGCTTACCTGCCTTGCTCATTGTTGTTTCTGCAGAGCCCAGTCCAGTGCCTGACACACAGTGTGGGTTCTGAAAACAGACGCCGCGTCGGTGGATGAAGGAACAGTCAGGACTCTTGGTTGCGAAACAAAGCCAACTGCGCCGAATTTAAGCAGAAAAGCAATTTGTCAGAGGTCTACTGAGTAGTTTGCAAAGCCACAGCAAGTTCTGGAGAACCAGGCTCAGGGTCACGCAGCTGAATGGCCAGTCACACATTTGGGGAGAACACCACAGCCGCCTTCTCTGAGAGCAAGTCCCTGCAGCTGAGATGACACCTCCAGGAACAGTACCGCCACCTCACCTCTAGAACTGAACTTGCTGCCTCTGTCTCCTCTCTGCTTCATGTTATCAGCTCTTGATGGAGCTGAGGCTGAGGTCTCGATCAGCATAGCCTGGGTCATGAGCCCACATCCAAGCTACAAGAAAGTCTGGAAATGGGAGTATTTGGCATTTTCATTTTCTTGAGTAAAGGATGGAATCCACTTCCCATCAAGAGCCATAGGCATAGTCTGGTGGCTCAGGCTCTAAACCAGCAACTGGGGTGTGGACCAGGTAAAGCTCAAGGACCCAGGTTCATGACCCAGGGCCAAAGGAAAAAACCAAAAATACATAAACAAAAAAATTAAAATTCTTCCTTCTCTTTCTTCCTTCCTTAAAAATGCTTCTTCCTCCTGTCTTATAAAATATCATAGAGTGGGGAAATAAGAATGAGGTGATCTTGCCTGGTAGTTCAAAATAATGGGAGCCATTTAGCACAATGATCAGACGAATGCACCAGCACACCAGAGCCTCAGGCAATTTCCCTCCCTTGTCCTTGCTTCAATTTCTTCTTCTGCAAAAGGAAAACATGCTAACTTTTCAGTTCCCCTCTGGGATTAGCTTTCTCTGATTTTGAGCCATTTATCCTTCCATAACCTGACGGCAGAAGGCACAAATGACCCTGGGACCAGGGAGTCCCCAAAGTTCTTCTATCAGCCAAGACAACCTGTCATAGTAAGAAATTAACCCCACATCCCCGGACTTACCCTACAGAGGAGACAGCTATAATAAGAACGGGCGGTGCTCTCTGGAAAAGCACCCAACATTACAGGTGCTTTCTTTGAGTCAGAGGAAGCAGAGCTGCCTTGAACTCTTCTGGAGAAGCAGGAAAGCTAGAGAGGAAATGAGCTATTCCACTAAACAGGCAAAATTCAAAGACAGTGCCTTCACAGAAGAGGAGTTTATCAGCAGAAATACTGATGTTGATTCATTCATCCATTCATTTATTGAAGAAATATTTAGGGAACACGCACTGCACGGCAGAACTGTATGTACCCCTGGGATGTGAAGGGGAACAAGACAGAAAAGGTCCAAGCCTTGAGCTCATATTCCAGTGAGGAAGAAAGATAAGAACTAGGTCAATAAATAATTAAGCCAGATGCTTTCAGATGGTGATCAGTGTTATAAGGACGTTAGACAGAGGGGCGCATCAGAACAACAAATGTGTGTGGGGGGGGGGCATTTCAACCATGATGGGCAGACAAGACCCCTCTGAGATGATGTATCAGCCAAGGTTGGACAAGGAAGAGAAAAGCAAGCAGACAGAGGGAACAACCAGGTGAGAAGACCCTAAAGTAGGAGCCAAGGATGAAAGCAGCGCAGGGAAGTGCGTGGGGCCCATAATCTATAAGCCAGGAATCAGCAGATATTCCGAATATACTGATGGGGGCGGGGGTGGAATTGTCGAGTTTTAAGTCAGAGAATGACAAGATGTGATTGGCTTTTGATTCTTTTTTTTTTTTCCCTCAAAAGATGACTTTGGCTACTGGCTGCAGAGTGGATCGTAGGGGAACAAGTAATAACAGAGCAAACATGACAGCTAGTTCAGGAGGAATGGAGCAGCCAGCAGAGTTTTGGCTTTCATTGTGGTTATAGATGATAGCTAAGCCGCCAGCACCGCTGGGACTTCTAACCACCCAGAGCAAGGAGGATGTTTTTGTCTGTGAATTCCTAGAGGAGAGTCTTCCAAAGGTCCTTGATTTAGCCAAGGTAGGGTAGCCTACACCGCAGCACCAAATTAAACTCGGTGATCTCATAAACAACCATCTCTGGCGCACACTGCTTGCTGATTGTGAGTTGACCTAGGGTTTCTTCCCCTCACAGTCACACCCTCCGAAGCTTGGTCTTGGTCCTGCAGGGGAAGAGCATGCAGAGAGCTCAAAAATGCTCCTCTGCCCCAGAGCACCTGTTCTCGCACCCCATTGATCAGAACCAGCAACGCCTCTCCACAGGCGTGCAAGGAAGCCTGGTCTTCTGTGTGCCCAAGGGAACGGAGGACCAAATGTGTGCTGACACTGGTAATGCCTGTCATGGGTCTGAAGTGGGTTCTCGCTGCCAAAAACAAAAGGGGTGGGAGCAGAACCTATAGAACAGAGCTGCAGCAAGCTGAGCGTTCAAAGAACTACCCTAAGAAAAAATAGAGCAGCTTTCCTGCTGGAAAGTCCACCATGACTTGGGAGCAAAAACCACCTGCTTAGGACGAGTATGAATCTGATCAGCAGACAAAATACTGGCTGATGCTCAGTGCTGGAAGTTCGTTAAGTCCAGTCTCCACAGGCCAGGAAACTGGATGCGACTCCTTGACCCCCTTCCCGATTTGTGTAGATATCTTGACTTTGGCTGGGCATGATTTTTTTCTTGTTCTCTAATAACATCATCATTTTTCAGTAGTAATTATAAGCTTCACTTTCCTAAGTACATTCTAAGCATTTCACATGTCATACTAATTTAAACCTCACAACAATCCTGTGAGGTAACTATTATGTTGCTGTGTTACATATGGGGAAACTGAGGCATGGAGAGATTCAATAGCAGCTTATTTCTGTCTGACAGCTAAAATGGAAGAGCTGGGGTCTAAACCCAGACAACCTGGCTATGGAGTCCCTGCCCTCCAACTGTAGACACAGACCCTGCCTGCTCCAGAGTGGAGTTGTCCCCACCAGAAGCAGAAGAGAGCAGCAGGCCCTCTTCCCATGTTCCTCAACTGCTGCCCAGGCACTTCAGAAGAGAACAAGTATATACATGGAGAAGTCGGTCTGAACACAGTCTGCAAACACTGGGCCTCTGAGAGTCTGAAAACAGCCAGTCGTGGGCTCAGCAGAGCGAACCAGAGCAAATGGTTCGCGGCTCTTCTCACCTTTCGTTTGCTTGACTACATATTGGTTTGCTTATTTTTTTCAACAAATATTTCCAAGCATCTCCTATGGGGAAGACACTCAGTAAATGCTATCAAGGAAAATAAGGAGAGGGCATTAGGAGTATAAATCAGCATCTCTTCCTTCAAAGAGCTTGCCAGATATCCAAGCAAAGTTACAGGATAAATTTTATCATTTTAAGTAAGTGGTCAAGATGAGGGGAGTTACTGGGAGGGCGGGGTGTTCCTGAGCTGGGTGAACAAGGACATGTGGAGCAGGAGGTGGTATCTACACTGTGTTTTTGAAGGACGTGGCAAGGGCCGGCTGACACTGGGGACAGCTGTCCTGGGCACTGAGACCAGAAAAGTTCCCTCAGTCTTGTCTGGCCTCGGAGACTCCTGGACAAAGGCGACTACGCAGGGGTCCTTCCACCATTCCTGCCCTCAAGGAAACCCCCAACATGAGCGGGGAGAATAGCAAGTTAAGAAAGACATAGGAGCAGATCAGAAACATAAAAGCAGATGGGAGGTGAGCTTGTGAGGCCACGAGCTCTGCTGAGCCCTTATCCGTTGCCCTTCCTGAAGGGAAAGCATGCTCAGCTCAGCTCAGCTGCCTGAGCCTGTGGGGAAGCCCCTGTAGGACTGCCCAGGGCTGTGAACGAAACTGTTCTGCACTGTTAGCTGTAGCCTGGAGGCCACCACCTCCTGTGCTTTCAAAAATGTGCTTCTGTCACACACACATAGACACACACACGTATATACGTACATTCATCAAACAAACCAACAACAGCAAAAACCTACACATTTTCCTGTTGTGTGAGTCAGAACTGACAACCCACTCTAAGTGGTTTTAAAAAAGAAAATATCAAAATGTATGAGACAGCTCATACAATTTCAGAGAAGCACAGGGAACTGGTCTTCCAAACGGCCAGGAGCAGCTCTCAGGTCGTATGATTGACCTTCTTTCGGATATGGTGCCCCGTCCAGGGCACAGGCCCTGAACCTTATTTGGTAGACTCAGACCATGGAATGCCATGCCCCGGGCCTCTGTCACTGTGCCTTCCAAAGCTCGGCGTCCCTCTGCCACCCTCCACCTTCTGACTAACAGCATGGCGGCCACACAGTAATTTCTCCCTCCAGTTGTTCTCTTTGAAACTGAATCCTCTCGTAGATGTGGTTGATTCAGGAACCCAGGTCACATGCAACTCGGTGGCTGAGTGCTGATTTCTCTCTTGAGAAGGAAGGGTTCATAATAAGGCTAATAACCAGGGTGGCCACACACTCTGACTTCTTAAGAGAGTTTCAGGTTTTGCCTGCTATCCCAGTTTTAACATGAATAGCTCCTTTTTACTCCCCAAGTATTCTGGTTTAGATCCTAAATTATAGTTGCCCTAATATTCCCAATAATAATTGCTGGGTTCAGTTATCCCAAATGTCGTACTCCCTCCTTTCTCTATCATCTGCTTCTCTCTCCCCCAAGAACCGTATCCGGAACTTACCAACCCCCTTCTCCTACTGCAGGGCAGAAAGGAACTATTCTGTTTGCACTCAGGGAAAGCCTACAGCAGGCATTGCGTCAGGGACCATTTCCACTAGGAGAGGGAGACTTTTTCTATGTGAAGTGGAAAAGCCATAAGAAATCGCAGAGGAGTAAAGACAATGATGAGTGTGTGAAGCAAGCAGCTGACCAGGTTAGATGGACAACCAGTTTAGGGCTGGCTCATGGGAGGCCGGAAAAAAATTGGGGACTTTCTCTCTGGGAGCAGACATATGGAAGATCCCTGAACAGAAGAATAACTTGATTCAATCCAATGTGCTTGAAAGAAGCAGGACCAGATAGGTCTGAACTGAGAATATGACTTTCTGTATGGACTTGGGGTTAGAATGGAAAGTTACTCTCTGTGAACCTCAAGTGTCTCACTTATAAAATGAAAAAAAAAATGAATGTGTCTTATTGAGATTGATGTGAGAATGAATTAAAATGAAAAATTTTTGGCACAGGAGGCACTTGACAGATGCTAGTCACCTTAGCTGATATCCAGACAGTGTTTTGAGGGGCATCACATAACAAATGTGTGTGCAGAGCAAACAGAGAAAGGGAAGAGAGTGGAGGTGGGGAGGCCAGTGTAGTCCCAGGAGGAAGGGTGCAATTTGGGGAGCAGAGATAAAGAGAGGAGGAAGGCTATCAGCCATGTTTCCAGCCTGGGTGACCAGCAGGACAGTGGTGACAAGGTGATGGCAGGTGACCAGTTTAGAGGGACAGAGAGGGGAAGGAAAGATGCGGATTCATCTCGGGACATAAGAGTATTGAAAGGTTCAAATGGTCATGTAAGAGAGCTCTCCAGCAGAAAAGGTAGAGCTCAAAAATATCCTGCCCAACTCCAGATCCTAAAAACTCAAAGAAAGTGTCATGAATGGCAACAGAACGTTCTTGATTACACGCTAAGATCAAGGTACAGTTTCTGCCCACGGCCACCTGCACATCTGGGTGTCAAAGCTCTTCGGCATCTTATAGGCAGGAAAGTATGTTCTCAGTATTTAATGAAGTAAAGTATCCAGGAAGACCATGTGATTTGCAAAAATCAGAAAGTTTATTTGAAGGGGGTGTTTTGAAAATCATACAGGGCAACTCAGAACAAAGGCTGAGAGGTGCCACTGAGCATAAACATCCTCAGTTCATCTCCCAGGACCGCTCTGTCTCTTCCCTCACTGCTAACCTTGCATCCTTTCCTCTCTTCTGGCCAGATTCTTCTGGATATTTATTCCATGGCCCAGATTCTGCCTGACTTCCCAATTTGATAACCCACCACCAACCAACAAGTCTCTGCATCTCTTAGATTAACTTCCCAATATCTAGTAAACTTAGCATCTCTAGGAGAACCTGTGGGAAAGACCATGGAATCATCTAGTATAAGAAGCTATTGAGCCTTTTAGCTCCCTTCCATGCTCAGAGATGGCGCCCAGAGATTGGTTTGATCTTTGCAGGGTAAGGAGCCTGTGTGGTGCAGGACACAGCACAGGTTGCAAAGCTAGGATGTGAATCTGAGCTGCCTGGCTCCCAGGTCCCTGCCCAAACCTTCTAAACCATGTGCAGCACGAGTTCGAAAATGCAGAGGTCTGGGCTAGGGAGGTATGCTCAGGGATCAGCCATTGGGCTGGAGCATTGAATGCTTGGGGGTGGGGGTGAGCACGAAATGAGTCTGGAGAGGCCAGCAGGAGTCATATCCCAAAGGACCCCAGTAGGTCATACTGAGGACTTGGAATTTATCTTGAGAGCCATGGGGAAGCCAGGAATTTTTTAAATAGTATTTTTATTGAGATGTAATTCATATACCATAAATATTCCTCTTAAAAGTGTACAAGTCTATGATTGTGGCTTATTTACTGCATTGTGTAACCATCTATCTTATTTCAGAGCATTTTGATCGCCCCCAGGATCACATCTAAGCCATTTGTAATCACTCCCCATTTTCTCTTTCCCCCATACCCAGCCAACCTAATCTGCTTTTCATTTCAATAGATTTTTCTATTCCAGATATTTCCCATAGATGGAATCATAAAATACATGATCTTGGCCAAAGGCTTCTTTCATTCAGTGTTTTCAAGGTTCATCCAGGTCACAGTGCGTGTCATTGATTTCTTTTAGACAGTCAAATAATATTCTGTTGTATGATATGTAACACGTGGCTTGTTCACTTATGTACAAATAGGTGTGTGAACAGAAGTTTTCATTTATCTTGGATAGATATAGATGTAGATATATCAATATATATGAGTAAAATTACTGCATTATATGGTAAATCTATGTTCAGATTTTTGAGGAACTACCGAACTGCTCAAGAAGAAGCTGTGCCATTTTACAATTTGACTAGCTATGCATCAGGATTATAATTTCAACAAATTCTTGTCAATATTTGTTACTATCTACATTTTTTTTTTTTATTTAAGCCATCCCGTTGAGCATAAAGTAGAATCTCATCGTGGTTTTTCCCCAATGACTAATAGGTGATTATCTTTTCATGTGCTTAGTGGCTATTTGTATATCTTTATAGATGTATCTATTCAAACTGTTTGCCCATTTAAAAGTTTATTTATTTGTCTTATTCTTGAGCTGTAAGAGTTTTTAATATACTCTGAATAACTGAATGCAGCATATGTCTTCTCCCATTACTTAGGTTGTCTTTTCACTTTACAGTGTCCTTACCTACTTTTTTGTTTTGATTTGTCACTGGTGCTTTCTGTGTCAAATCTAAGAAATCATTGCCAAATCTAAGGTTACAAAGATTTCCTCTGTGTTTTCTGCTAGGAGTTTTCTCGTTTTAGCTCTTGCATTTAGGTCTTGGATTCATTTTTAGTTAATTTATGTATATGATGGAGGTAGGGTTACAACTTATTTCTTTTGCATGTGACTGTCCAATGTCCAGAACATCTATTAAAAAAAAATGATTCTGTCCCCGCAATGGATTGCTTAGCGTCCTGTCAAAAATCAATTGGCCATTAAAATATATTTCTGGACTCATTTCTATTCCATTGATCTATACTCATGCCAGTACCACAGAATCTTAATTACTGTTGCTTTGTAGTAAGTGCTGAAATCAAGACGTGTGAGTACTTTGCTTCTTTTTTAAAGATAATTTTGACCAGAATGATCTCTTGTAATTCCAAGTGAACTTCAAAATTGTCAATTCCTACAAAGAAGTCATCTTAGACTCTGAAGTGGATTACACTTAATTTGTAGGTCAATTCAAGCAAAATGAAATCTTAGTAACATTAAGTCTTTTCATCAGGAACATGGAATGTCTTTACATTTATTTAGTTTTTTTTAGCAATATTTTTAAACTTTAGTTTTTGGTATATAAATCTTTCACTTAAAATATTGACTCCTAAGTATTCTATTCTCTTTATGCTGTCACAGTTTGTATTTTGAAAAGCATAGAAATGCAATTGATGTTTGTATATTGATCTTATATTCTGCAACCCTGTTGGACTCATTCTAACAGGTGTGTGTGTGGGGGGTGGGGGGTCCTTTTGCATTTTCTACATATAAGACTATCTTATTTGCAAGTAGATGTTTCACTTCTTCCTTTCCAGCTTTTGACCTTCTATTTCTTTTAATTGCCTAATTGCCCTGGCTAGAACCTCCATTGCAATGTTAACTAAGTAGTGGGAGTGGACTTCCTTGTCTTACACCTAGTCTTAGAAAGTAATCATTCCTTCATCATTATGTTAGCTGTGGGGTTTTTGTAAATGACTTTTATCAAGTTGAGGAGGATCCCTTTATTCCTTTTTTATTGAGTGCTTTATTAGAAAGGGAAATGGATTTTGTCAAAAACTTTTTCTCCATGTAGTGAGGTGATCATGTAGTTTTTGTTCTTTATTAATATATTATATTGATTGATATTCAGATTTTAAAACAACTTTGCATACTTATCATAAATCCCACTTAGTCATGATGTATAATCATTTTACATATTGTGTGATTCATTTTGCTAATATTTATTGAGGATTTTGTGCCTCTAAAGAATTTTGGTCTACAGTTCTTTTGTGACTTTTTTGTCTGGTGTTGTTATTAGGATAATACTGGTCTTAGGTTATGAATTGCATAGTGTTTCTTCCTCTTCTGTATCTAAGGAATATTTGTGAAAACTTAGCTCTTCTTTAAATGTTAGCTGGAACTCCCCAAGAAAGCCATATGGGTCTGAGTGTTTGCATTTTGCAAGTGTTGTTTTCAATCAATTAAATTTTTTATAGTGGTAGGTCTATTACGATGTCTCATTTCTTTTCAAGTCAGTATTAGCTTGTATCTGTCTAGGAATTGTTGTATTTCATCTATATTATTTAATTTGTTGGCATAATGTCCACAGTATTACTGTGTATTAGTATTACAGAGCATTCTTGACTTATGATAGGATTAGATCCTAGTAAGTCCATACTAAGTTGAAAATATCACAGTTGAAAATGTGTCAGACACAACAAGCATCATGCTTTAGCCTAGTCCACCTTAAACTTGCTCAGAATACCTACATTAGCCTACAGTTGAACAAAATCATCAGTCATCTCACGTCTTATACTAAAGTATTGAATAGTTCATGTAATTTATCGAATTCTACACTGAAAGTGAAAATTCAAATGTCCTAATTCAAAACTGGAAGCTTGATTTCTACAGAATAGGTACTATTTTGACACCATCATAAAGTGAAAAAAAAATTTGTTAAGTTGAACCATAGTAAGTTGGGGATTATTTACAATCCTGGATTCTATTTCTGTAAGGTATCTAGTATGTCCCCCTCCTTCATCTTGATTTTAATCACTTGAATCTTCCCTCTTTTCCTGACAAATTAGTATAAAGGTTTGTCAATTTTATTGGTATTTTAAAAGAACCAACTTCTTATTTAATTAAATTTATCTATTGTTTTTCTATTCTTTGTTTTATTTATTTTTGTTCCAATCTTTATTATTCCCCCTTTCTGCTTGCTTTGGGTTTGCTTTGCCCTTATTTTGCTACTTTCTTAAAGTAGAAACTTATATTGGTGGTTTAAAATGTAGCTTCCTTAATATAGGTGCTAATAATTTCATTCCATAAGTTCTGGGGTGCTGTATTTTTGTTTTCATTCAATCCAAGTATTTTGTAATTTTTCTTGTGTTTTTTTAATCTGTTGGTTACTTAGTGTAGTTTATCTTCCACATATTTATGCATTTCTCTCATTTTCTTCTGTTACTGACTTCTAATTTCATATCATTGTATCAGAGAACATACCTGGCATTATTTAAACACATTTGAATTATTGAGGCTTGTCTTGTGGCCTAACATGTGGTCTATGCCTAGTCTGACCATATTTCCCTGAGACAAAATCGGGACACTGGGATGGCAAAACAGGACAGGTTATGCACTGGTGACTGAGGGGAAGGGAGGAGGCGGAGCAATCTGAGCAGGAGCAGAGCAACCAGGCCAGCAAAAGTAAGTACTATCTGCTGCCGATTGCTGATCACATAGTGAGGCCAAGCAGGCTGGTGGGACTTGATACATGCGGTCAGGGTGGGAGCAAGGAATTTTGGTATCTAAGGCAAAAACCAACTCTGGCTCCCTGATAAGTCCCAGTATAAATGTTCTGCCTAAAACACCTGCTGCTTTAACCGTCCCAGTGCCAGAAATGCCCAATAACGGATCCACCTTTAATGTGGGGGCAAAAGGGGCAGCTGCTTTGGGACCCCCCTCAGCAGACTGGGTCCAGGGCAACTCAACTACCTCTTTTGTCCCACATTAAAGACAACCTGGCTTATTAAAAACAGGACAATCTTGATATTTATGTTAAAACAACAGTACGGTCAGGAAATATGAAAAGACAGTATTGTCCTCTTGTTAAATAATGTTCCATATGTCCTTGAGAAGAATGTGAATTCTGCTATTAGTTATTTTCTTGGTTTAGAGAACTATAATTAACATTGTAACTTTAAAAAATTTATTTTGAATAAACACCAACTTAATTTCAATAATATGGAAAAACTTTGTTCCTTGACCTTGGCTGTATTGTCATACAAATCAGATCTTTACACATAAGCTCATCAGCACAGTTTTATAATGATTGGTTTATACTGTTACCTGATTTAATTGCTCATCTTGGTGGTTCCTATTGACCCCAGGATGCAAACCCAGGTCCTTGGGATGCATGTGGACTGCACCCAACTGCTACACTACCTGGCCACACCTCATTTACCAGATTTAAGTTTGGGGTCAGCTTCTTGTTTTTCCCCAAAGCAATTACCACCTTAGGTAACTAATATATTAGTTAATTGCCTATGATTTGGTTTTCACAAATGCTCTACAAAGTATCTCACAGAACAAACTGAGTCAGATCAAGTAAGGCAAGTCCTGTGGATGTGACTTGTTCAGGGCACTTCTATGTGGGTCAAATAGCGACAATTCTCTGACGCTATAGCTTTTGGGGGGCTCCAAATTTGTTCTTCCCCATTTAACTACTGTTAGGCTGCTGGTCTTTGTAGCTGCTACTGCAATGCCACTGGCCCCACAAACTAAGGCTGAACTTGGGAAACAGACACAAAGCTCACTGTTCTTGGTGAGATTAAGCCATTATTCTTGAATCAACACTCTTTGGATTGTTGCAGGCCTTGATCAATTTTCAGAGCTCTGAAAATGTCAACATGGGGCAAAATTTCCTGTGTTCTCCTTGCTTTTGTGGAGAAACAGATCTTCAAAAGTTCTTGCCATGCCGTTCTAGAAGTGTTTCCCTCTCATGAGGAGTTTTAAGAGTGATCTCACATGCACAGATCTTCATTTTATTAGGATCTATCTGGCAACAGCATTGAGAACAGCACTGGAGGAATGAGACTAAGAGCAGGAAGATAGTTGCGAGGACCTACCTGGGGAGAAGAGGCTGTGGTAGAACCAAGACAGTCCGACAGCATGACTGCAGAGACATCGGTCATCCCAGAAGACTTATGTAAGATATTTCTTCAAACTAAATTCTTTCCCCTAGTCCAGTCAGTCAACCAGGAGCTGAAATAAGACTCACTATCAGACAAGCAGATCCAGAGGGAATCGGCCCCAGCACAGGGAAGAGGAGAGCAGAATCTGCTCGTTTATCAGCTCGGAAGCCCAAGAAGGTTTTGTGAGATATGAGACTTAGAAGGTCCCAAGTGAGAGTGAAGTAAGACTTAGGGAGGGAAATGGGGACTGACACGTGGGGCTGGGAGCCTGGATGTCCCCTGACCTCAGCCACAGGGTCAGCCAGGGGCCCTCCAGGGCTTCACCATGTAGGACCCTCCAGGAGCACACGTCTGCTCTGCTCTAGCTTTATCCGCCCATGTCAAAAAGGTGCCCGGGTGCACGGAGCTCCTGGAACCCAGCAAAAGAGCCAGTTGAGAGCAAAGTGGGCTGGTTTCTTTTTTATTCGTTTTTCTCCCAAGCAATTCTCCAAACAAGCTTTTGTATGTCCCAGATGTTCTTGCTTTTGTTCAGATTTAATCCTCCCTTCTTATTCCCCACTCCAGTACCTGTTTATTATGTTTCTTTTCTCTCTGGGAGCCGGAACTCTTGGATCTGCCAAGACTGATCTTATCTGCACTTGGGCAAACACAATCGTGCCCAAACCTTGTCATCCAGCTCATGTATGAAAGGGCCAGAGAAGGAAAAGAATTCAAACCAGCCCCTGAAGAAAAGCCAGCTCAGAGAGATTTAAAAATAAACAGAAAACCTGCCTGGGGACAATTCAGAGGCGCGTGCAAGCCCTTCAGGGGATTCACAATGGAGGCTGAGCGCTCTCAAGGCCCTGTCCCTCTGCAGCTGCAGAACGTATGGCCTTGGCTCTTGACTTTTGCCTTGAAGTCAGGACAGTGGCTCCTGCCAGGGCAGGAAAACAGTGAAAGAGAGCTTCTCCTCTGCTCAGACTCAAAATCAGGGAAGGGCACGCTGTTCAACACCACAGCGGTGGGCCTTTGATGCGGCTCTGGAGGCCAGCAGGGGAGCAGGGTTGGCGGTCTCTGAGCGAACCCAGTAGTGGGGAAAGGTTAGGACGCAGGCCTCCTGATTCCCCCTCCAGGCCTGTCTCCCACACCTACCGGAATGGGAGGGGACTATAAAGGGCAAGTGAAAAATCACAGCAACAGCAGAGGAAAATCAGAAGAAAAGAGATTTCATTCCTTATCACCCTTTACCAGACAGCCCTACAGAGACCAGCCCTCCAACCAGACATCTGTAATCTGGACCTGTGAGGACACCCTGGGACCACAAGCCCCCGGACCCTCCCAGCCCCACTGTGGGAAAAGTACACACACCAGATGAGGACAGACCGGGTCTGCTTCCTCATTAAGTTCAAGGGCTTCCACCAACATCAGGTTGGAGCAAAAGCCTTGGTGGCAAGTCACAGTGAACTGCCCATCCTGCACCTGAAAGAGGTGGCGCCTGTTCTAAAGGCTCCCATGAATCCACACTCCTCTGGCCACCTGGGCCTGGGAGAGCAGCTTGGTGGGGTCTCCTTTGGACTCAGGGTCAACTCCACGGCAGAAGCACCTTGGTTCTGAAATTCACTGCACCCTCACACCACCTCTCCACGCTGGGCATCCGCCTCTCTTCGGAGGCCAGGTCTCAACCTTTATAGGAGAGGCTGCTCAACTTACTCAGGCTCATGCAGATAAGGAATGGCACCTCCAAATGCGAACTCAAGTCTGTTGGCTCTGAAGCCAAAAACACACCCCCGAATCCCCAGGGCACCGAGGTCCCCGCCCCACCAGTCCTCTAAGGACTGTCTGTCCTCCACATCGAGATGGACATGCCCCTGCTGCATTGGCGGGTGGGGGCGGAGGGAGCAGGGGTGCGGGGCGGTGGGGGGAGAGGGGGCAGCTTTCTGCACGAGTCCCTGCGGTCACCGCAAATGGCTTGTTTTATCGCGGTGGCTGCCGCAGCAGCTTCAGGCGCCTTTGCCTTGCAGGATTGACATCAATCCTCATTCAGATCAAACTCCTCTGAAACATGCTCCAGTGGAGTGGAATTTTCTGCTAAATAAGGTGTTATTAACCCAGCTCCCTGCTCCTCGGGCCGGGCTGAGCTCAGCAGCCGCGGCAGCCGCTCCACGCTGATGAACCCACTTAAATACCGATTAATAGGCATTGCAGCGCTGACCCAGGCAGACCACCCCGACCCTCGGGCTCCTCGGGGCTCCTCCCCGCTCCTTGGGCCACGGTGCTGGGAAACGCAGGCACATCTTGGACTTTCCTTCCAGCCCAGTCACTGGGGAGCAATCCAGTGCTTTGTGGTCTGGGGACTAGGAGATGGCTGTAGGGATACAAAGAGGGGAATTGTTCTGCCCTTCTTGAAGCTTCTTTCTTGCCAGACCTCAGTCTGCAGGGCTTGTCAGGACGGGGCCAGCAGAGTGGCTTCCCAGGGAGAAGACTCACACAGAAGGCCGTGGGAGAAGCCCTCCAGACTTTAGGCTGGGGTTGGACCCAACAAAACACCATTCTGGTTCTAGCACAGCTCATGCCAGGCTGATGCCCAGTCGTTTCAGCCACGTACAAGTTCAGTTTCTGTAATTTTCAGAGTTTAAACTTTTACAGCTGGAAAAAGTCCTTAGAGAGCCACTGGTCCAAGCTCATTTTACAGCTGAGGAAACTCAGGACCAGAGAAGGAGAAGGTCATATTCAAGGTCACACAGCTAGTAAGTGGTCAAGCCAGGCTCATACCCAGATCTCTTGATTCCCTGTGCAATGCTCTTTTTCGTATTCTGTTTCTCTCCCTTCCAAGAGTACAAAGGCATCATTGAGAGCCAGAAAGTAATAACCACATTTACATGATTTCCCAGTTTACACATTGCAATGGAGAGCAAATTGTTCTTAAGTGATATGTTATTAAATAAGATCAGAGAACTTAAAAATGGATTTCTGAACTCTGGTAAATAAGAATGCGCTATACTTATTCATCTAGCGTTTTGACAGAAGCTGCAAGGCACCCGCTGTATGTCAGACATTGTCTTGGGTGCAGAGTCTATGGGTGCATGGATGGGAGGTGGTCCCTAGCCTCACCGAGCTTATATTCTAGTGGGAGAGACAGAACAATCTCTCTCTCTCTCTCTCTCTCTCTCTCTCTCTCTCTCTCTCTCTCTCTCTCTCTCTCACACACACACACACACACACACACACACACACACAACTGATAATACTGTGCAAAAAACTGCTATGAAGGAAAAGAACAGAGAGCCAAGAGAGGAGCATGGGGAGGAACTATTTTACATTTAGAGGGTCATGGAAGGCTTCTCTGAGGAGGTGACATTCAAGGCAAGACTTGAAGGATAAGAAAAGGTCAGTCAAAAAAAAACAAAACAGAAGAGACAAGGAGGAGTGATCCAAGCAGAAGGAATCAGACATAGATCCCTTATCATGGACAATGAAGTGAAAATATTTTAAAATTAGTATGAGCCCATTCTTTTAGAGACAGAAAAGCTATTCCATTTTCTCACCTAATTGCTCTGCTTCTTGGAGATGGTATTTATTGATCAGCCTTTCTGTGTTGCCTGTCTGCATTTTTGTGCCATTTGCTCAATATGAGGCTAAGAAGGGCCCCTTTAGAGGGTCAGGGAGACTGTTTCTTTGCTGTCTCAGACCCTCAGCGAGGTTCATATTGTTACTCAGCACACAGGCTCCAACAAGAAGATTCAGGATCCGCCACTTTTTAGCTGTGACCTGGGACAACGTATTTCCTCCCTGGGTCTCAGTGTCTTCATGATGTACTTGAGGATCACAGAAGCACAACATCAGAGGGTTGAAATAATGTGCAGCATCTGGCACTTAGTCATTGCTCAAGAAATGCTGCCCACTGTTGTGATTGTACATTACATTCGAATAAAGTAATCTACCTTATACCTGCAAGGTGTTGCTAGCTCTTCTTATCATTTTTTTCATGCACATGCAACAAGGAATAGATCACTTTGTAATTGTGACTGGGGGGCCTATGCTGAGAACCAAATGCATCCTGGCAGGTGGGGAAGACTAATGTGGGGTGTGCAGAGTCCTAAGACTGAGGGTCAGAAGTAAATCTTTTGAACTGGGACCAGTCTTGCTCAGCAAGGACCCCAAGGAAGGGATCAGCCCTTGGAGAGTCTAACATGGCAACAAGATATTTATAGGATAAGTAAGTAGAGAGAACCCAAGAGATGGAGGCCCAAAGACAGGTTGGCAAAAGCCAGTTCCTGAGTTGGATTACCCAGAACTCAAACACAAACAAGCAGACCAAGAGATTCCAGCCATTGGTGAGAGATGGGAATCCAGTTATCTCAGGACCAGAGAAAGGGCACCAGGAGGCCTGGAAAGCCCCAAGCTTATCCCCTTGCAGGTCAATATCTCTGTACACCAGAGAATCTGGTTAGAACTTGCTCCTCTACCCACTTGGAGGTGTTTCCATCTATGTCTGAAGAACGTCTGACAAGCATACATAGGGTTTGCCCAGGGGAGCCACAAAAAATGCACATGGTTGGACATGTTTCTAACTTTTTTCTCCATTGACTGTGCCTTGGATTTCCTCTCTCTCTCTTGCTCCTTCTGTTCTGACTTGGTCTATAGCATCTTCCAGATCATGCTTAGGACTCTCCCCAATATCTTGCCTCTTAGATAATGGACCACAGTCTGGGTTTGCCAAATTTTTTTATAATGACCAGCCTCTTCCCTGGCATTAGCTAGATCTAGGCCAATGTGCTCCAAGTCCAGTTCATCTGAGCTGCTCTCCTGAGATTAAATGCAAGACACACTGTCTGCATGAGCCAACTGGTTGGTTAGCATCTGTTAGGAGCCCTTTATCCAACTCTCTTGGCCTCCCCTTCGCATAGCCACTAGGACATCTCCACTAAGTTCTGAAGCTACTTGAAACACAAGACAAGAATTGCTACTTTGATCTAATGCCTCACTTTACCTGGAATCATAACCTCAGCTTTGCCACAACGTCGACTCCATGTTCTATCCTTCCTTCAAGTGCAAGTAAGGTAAGGACAGAGGACCAACTAGGAAGCTCTCCATATCCATGGAGGGCTGCTCATTTTCCTCCTGCTTCTGCCTCCCCAAGTCCCTAAGCGACCCCCACCTGTCCACCAGCTGGTAGGTAAGTCCATTCTGCACTAAGTTTCCAGACACAGTCTCAGCGTATCCACTGGGGAGACTCGATGAGGAGTCGCTGTGCTGGTTGGTCCCCATTGTCTTTAGGTCAATTGTTTCCTTCTCTAATCTTCTCCATGACCCAGGAATCTGATCCCACTGCTAGTTCGACCAATGGGAGTCACAGGCAGAGTAAGAGGACAGGGCCGATGGTGTCTTCTTCCTGCTTTGGTGCCCTGTGTCCGGCAGCAGCGACCTCCTTCTGTGAATAAAGCTTTACCAGCTCTCCAGCTTGGCTCTAGCTCCCACTGGGTCCCAGTAAAATCATTTCATCCCTTTGTCTCTTGGACCCTAGGGTGATTCCAGCTCTCTGCTGCTGTGCCTCTCTGGCTGGCCCCTTATTTCCTCTGTAAGTGGTCTGTGTATTCAAGTTTCTTCATTCAAACCAACCATGATGAATTCTGTTTCTTGCCAGTCCCCAAATGATATTGTCACTTTCTCAGACACAGAGTCTATGGTCCAGCAATGGTGACTGAATCCTCATGATGCCCCCCGGATCCATGTTCCTCTACAAAGAATTGGGCCTGGATATCTTTGAGTTGTAGGCTTCTCTTTCCCATATCTGGCACTCTGACCAGCAATCACTCCCTAGGATTGGTCTTTGCAGCCCAGCCACTTCCCAGTTTGGGCCTTGCCCTCTGAGAGGCCCTGCCTGGTCCTCAGTCTTGTACTTGTCCTCTCACAGTATCCCCCACATTGACCATGGCTCAGACACACCTCTGTTGTGTTCTTCTGATGTCCTTTTCTGATCCCACCAGGTCATTTCACAGGAGATATTCCGATGACTAGCTTAAGTTTCTGCCCTTCCCAAGGGCTTGGGGACATACTTGGTGACCAGAGGAGCCTGGGACTTGGGCAGCATCATACTTGAGGTCCTCATCTCTTCTCTTCTCTGAGATGGAGTTCGGCAAGCTTCCTGCCAGCCTGATCACTGCCTGACTCACCCAGCAGAATCTCTGAGCACCCTCTGTGCCAGCCTCCCCTCCCCCAAGGAAAAAAAGGATCTCAGGGAGGGGTAGCTAGCACAGAGAGTATGATGGAAAGAGAGGTCACTTAATAGCCAATCGAGGTCCACTCTGCAGTCTGGGGTTGGAAACTGGCTCCTTCGTTTGCTAGAACTATGACCTTGGACAAATCAGTTGACCTCCAAACCTAACCACTATGTAAAAAAGGAACAATAACAGGAACTACTCCTTATTGTGTTTCCATTAATGTGACCTAGCATGGTGCCTGGCACATCTGAAGTACTTGATGAATGGAAGCCCTACCCCTGAGTATTAACTTGCTCAGCAAGCATTCATAAGCGCTCATGACAGGACCCTTCTGATGGCAGACGCTGAACCCCAGTGGGCTCCACACTCAAGAGGTGATGGCGCAAGTCACTAAGTTCTAGGTGTGCTCTGGTGGAGCAGCAGTTATGTCAATCACCTCTGAAGGAGCAGGCCACAGACTCCTGGGTTCAAGTCCCAGGCACTGTGGGGAAGCAACCAGTGTGAACACCTCATTCTGCCTACTCCTCTTCATTCCCACCTGCACCTTTCCTTTAAAAACAACAACTAAATTCAAAGGGGCAGTTCTGGGTGGCATCAAAGCACCCAGAGATGAGCTAAAAGTGTCTTAAGTAAAGAAAACCCTGTTGTTGCCAGGGTGTATATTTGGGGAGCTAACAGGCAGAGAAGGGTACAGTGCAGGAGAGCCGGGCCTTGAAGGGTAAATGGAAGCACAGCCAGGAAGATGGACCGGCCTGAGTAAAGGCCCGGATGGAGGAGACTGGACAGAGCTTCTCAGAGTGCCCCACTGCCCTCCGGGGCCACGCTCAAGGGTAAATGGCCCCAAATCTGGAAAGAAAATTCCTGGCAGCCACAGCTCCCCAGTGCGGCTCTCTTATTACAAACGCTGGGATGTGATCATTAGGTGATTATATTTTTAAGGACCAAATTGTTTTATTTGTTTCCCTGCCAGCTTTCATGAGGCCATCAGTCATTCCCAACACAGATAACATTTCTTATGTACATTGACAGAATAAATTACATGGTTCTCATCCGGCAAATCAACATTACAGGGGAACATTATCTTTTGCAAAACGCTGCCTGGGCACATCATAAATCCTAACCAGGTTTATTACATCTGTCTTGTCATAGATTCATTTTATTGAGAAGTGGGGTTTTTTCCAGATTAATAATCACATTAATAGATGAGATTCTTTTTTAGAGGATTGTTTTTTTGGAGAAACCAAAGGAAGAATTCACCACGACAGCTTTGCCATGTGGGTGCTGTAAGCCTGTCCTTGTCATGCTGACAGTGTCTTTGGGGGCTGGGAACCAAGAACTCCTGACCCACCTGGGGACTCACCCAGCCCAGGATTCCCTCCTCACCTCTGACTTCACAGCTCTTTCCGAAAAGCAAATCCAGACGCTGGTAAGATGGTGTCAAAGACGCATCGCTGTATTAAACCAATCAAATAAATATTTAATGAGTAACTAGCATGTGTGTGACTGACAAACCAATGTGGGGGTGGGGGGGAGTGATTCCACACAGAAAAAAAGAGAATAACTCAGGACTTCAGGTAGAATCCTGCCTGCCCGCCCGCCCTCCCAGCTTGGATCACCCCAGAAGAGGTGACTTGTTGGCTCTGGGTTCTTTCTGCCCTTTGTGTTTACTGAGGGGATCAGTCTAGATCAGGGCCTGGAAAAATATCACCCAGAAACCAAATCCAGCCCGGCACCTGTGTTACAGCCTGAAGCCACACTCACGCGGTTATGTGCCACCTAAGGCTGCTTCTTCCACGCTTCAAGGGCACAGTCGAATACCTACAGCAGAGATCATCTGGCCTCCAAAGCCTAAACTCTTCACCATCTGGACCTTCATAGGAAAAAGGTGCGCCCTCTGGTCTAGATCAACTCCAGGTGAATGCTTTGAGGGCCACATCGTCGGATCTGCATTGAGCTGCTCATAGTGATATTGAGCCCATGGTGCTGAGTGCTTTCCCTGCACCGCCTCATTTAATGCCCCAAATGCCTCCATGACAAGAGTCTATTCCACACACGGGGAAGCTGAGGGTCCAGTAACTTTTCTAAAACTACAAAGAGGCAGAAGTAAGCCAGGAACCCAGGCCCACCTGGAGCTGAAACCTGGTCCTTATCCCTTCGGGAAAGTGCTGGGCATCATGGAAGTATTAATCTGCGCAGGTGGGGAAACATCCTAGAGCACCTCAGACTCCACATGTAAGATTTTGACAGATGAAAGGAGGAAGAGCTCCTGGCTGTGGGGACTGAGCAGAAGGGGAGGCAGTGGCCATGTATCCCGGAGCCGGGCCCTGGTGAGTGGCTGCCAGATTGAGTTCCCACCCAGGGCCCTGGGCATGGGAATCAGGAATCTGCATGGGAATCAGCATGGGAATCACCTGGCTCAGCCTCACTCTGAAGTGGGGGCTCCTCTGGTCCCTGCTCACCAGGTGAAGGAGTGCAGCCCCGGAGGCAGGCCTGAAGTAGTATTCCCACTTCATTCCCATAGTGTTGGTGGGCTCTCCTCACCCAAACTAAGGGAGAGCCTGGGTGGGACCACGTCAGCCAAGGGGCAGGAGGCTTGGGGGTGGCAGAACGCAAGCAGAAGGCAAAACTCACATGAGAATTAGAGGCTCTCAAAGTGGCTGACCATGCGCCCCTGGAGGCCATCTCTCAACCCTCTTCTCTATTCCCATCTGTGTTGCAGAACAAGAAAAAGACCCCAGACACTCAGAGGCAGCTACCCTGTGGCTCAGGGCCTCCTCGGCCTCCTCGCTCTGCCCCTCCTGCCCTCCTGGCAGCCCTGCTGCCAGTTCCAGGAGAGTCTGTCATATTGTCACTTCTGTCCATGAGAGCTGTCCGCAGATTGGACATGTGGGCAACTCTGCCCCGAATCTTTGTACCTGCTGTTCACCGATCCTGAATGCTCCTCCACGAGATGCCTGGACGCCGTCGCGCCTTCCGGTTTTTGCTCAGAAGTCATATTCTCAATGAGAGCTTTCTGACATTTTATGTGGAACCACATCCTTCACAGCACACTCTTCCTTCTCAGCCCCAGTTTGATTACTGGCTGTCTTCCAGTGGCCCTCCCGCAGCATGAGGGCAGGATTTTGTCTGGCCTACTCACTACTCTATCCCCAGTGTCTAGACTAAAGCTGGCACATAGACAGCCAACAAATAGATCCTAGCTAGAAGTTTAATATGTCGTAACATTGTTCCACAACTTGCTAGACTTGGTGCTTTGGACAAAATATTTAATTTTTCCAGTACTGCTTCCTCCTCTGTAAAATTATGAAAATAGCATCTTCTTCACTAGATGTTATTAGAGATTATTTTTAAAAGCAAAGCAAAATAGAAGAAATATACTGTGGTTGGCTTAGAGTTTAGCACAGAGCCTCACAGGGAGCACATACTAGAGAATTGTGTCTCTTCTGTTTTGAGAACAATCACTACAATCAAATGTACCTGCCCCAGGAGACCAAGACCAAGGTGCGCCTGTCAGGCTCTGCACCAGAGCTGTAATAAACTCAGCTTCCCTGCGCACTAACAGTGTGACTTAGAAGCACCTTCACCTCTGACACCTCAGTTTGCTCATCTGCATTACTTAATGAGTTGGGATACTGAAGAAGGCAATGTAAGAGTTGCTTAGCATAAAACCTGGCCCATGTGATCTCAGTAAATTTTCATAACAAGGGGAAGGAGAAGGAAGAGGAGGAGATTCACAAGGAGGCTGCCTGGGAAGAAGGCACATGGTCAGACCAGAATCCTTTAATCCTTGGCCCTTGACAGGAGCAAGTTACTGACAAATCAGGCCGGAGTAGGTTAATGTGCAACAGTCTCTCCCCGTCTCCTTTTTTTAGCACAAAAATTTGTCCTAGTACCTCTCATTATCCACTTCATCAGTCTCAAACCGTTGGCTAATTGCACTCCCCAGCATGCCCCTCCCTCTCTGCCTCTCCAGCAAGTTCAATAACACACAGCTGCCTCTTTCTTTGGGGCCCACTGGGAAGCTATCAACAAAATACAGCCAGCAACACCTCATCTGCCTTCTCCAGGTTCCCTTTCCCCTTTGCCTTCTGCTCCTCTCCTGCATTCCCACCCTCAGAGAAATGATCCCAGGAGAGCCTAGGGTGGAGAAGCAGGGGGAAAGAGTAGCAATGGGATTTCATGATTTTCTCTAACTCTTACAGCTACAGATTCTAACTTCTAACTGCTGGTGATCCTAGAGAAAGAAAAACACATGAGGTGTGCATTCACCCTAGATTTTCGCCTATGGACTTTGCCCAAACCTCAGCATAGAGAGTGGCATCTGAAGAGAGAGTTGAGGTCTTGTCGGATAGAGGAGACAGAGACTGGGGTTTGAGACTGCTGGGGAAGCTGACATTCATCACAGGGGAACCAGACGGTGCTCAGAGGGTGAGCAGCAAGGAACCAGGTTCCCTTGAGCCTTTGGAGAGTAAGCTGTATGTATATAGAGTGAGACTTCATTCTGTCTGGCAGACACCAGTTCGTGGCATAACATATGCCAGAGACTTTAGAGGTTACATAATGCTAGGAGATGGTGGAGTTCGACTAACCAGAGTGGTAAAATCTTTCTGAACACCTGAATATCCAACAGAGAATGAAAGACCACACATTAAAGATTACCTACACCCACCCTGTCAAAGCCTACAACCAAGCCATGACAGGATCACACTGACTCACCAGTACTGCCTCCCAGCAAAGCAAAAACACACTTTTTAAAGAAGGCGACACACATCCAGATCTCAACAAATCAGCAACCACAATGCCCACAACACAATTTTAAGAATGCAAGAAAATGTCAACTATAAGCAGAAGAAAAATGTGTCACTAGAAACAGACCAAGAGATGACATTAGAGATGTTGAAATTGGCAGGAAAGGACTTTAAAGTAGTCCTTATAAATATGTTTAAAGATTTAAAGGTGAGTAAGTAGGTAATTAGTAAGCCAGTGGGGAATCTCAACAGAAGAAAAAAAAAAGGGAACTATAAAAGGAGCCAAATAGAAATTATAGAACTGAAAAATGCAAAGAAGGGAAAATTAACTAGGTGAACTTAACAATAGATTGGAAACAAAGGAAAGATCAGTGAATTTGAAAATACAGCACTTGAGCCATGAAAACTGAAATACACAGAGGAAAAAGGATGGGAAAATAGAACAGGACTTCAGCAGGCTGTGAAACCAATACTAAGAACTGAGCATAAGTAGAACTGAAGCCTAAGAAAGAGGAAAGAGATACTGGGACTGAAATTTTTTCTTGAAATAATAATTACCATCAAGAGAAGGAGAATGTCATCAAGAGAAGGAGAATGTTAAACCACAGACTGGAAGAAAAAGATTTCAAGAGAAATTTCTTATAAGGGATTATTATCAACTATATCATGAGATCCAGAAGTCATGCTCCTTGGTATTAATCCAAATGAGTAGAAAGCTTGCACCCACAAAACAACCTTCACATCAGTGTTTGTAGCAACTTCATTCATACTGACCAAATCTTGGAAGCAAATAATATGTCCCTTAATTGGAAGAATGGATAAACCTACTGTGGTATTTCCACACAACGGAATATTACTCAGTGATAAAAAGAAAGAAACTATCAAGTCACAAGAAGATATGGAAGCAGCTTAAAACCTTATTACCAAGCAGAAGAAGTCAATCTGAAAAGTCTAAATACTATATTATTTCAACTTTATGATATTCTGGAAAAGACAAAACTATAGAGACAGTACAAAGAATAGTGGTTACAGGAGTTAGATAGAGGAAGAGATGAATAGATGGGACATGGAAGATTTGGAAGGCAGTGAGACTACTCTGATTGATACTCTAATGCTGAATACAGGTCATTAGAGATTTTTCAAAACCCTTAGAATGTGTAGCACCAGTAGTGAATTATAATGTATACTATGGACTTCAGTTGATAGTGATGTGTAAGTGTTGGTTCATGGATTGTAATAAATGCACCACACAGATGTGGGATGTTAATGGTGGAGAAGGAACTATTTGTATGGAGGGAGGAGCTATGTGAGAACTCTGTATTTTACGCTCAATTACTCTGTGAACCTAAAACTGCTCTTAAAAATATAACTTATTAATTTTGAAAGACTTAAAACGTTTTAAATATGATAAAAATATCTGCTTATAAATCCAAGTTCAACAAGCCCCAAGCAATATAAACACACACACACTGCCGCCACCACCATCAATACTATCAAGAGACATACTAGAATTTATGAAGAGCAAAGAGGAAGAGAAAAGCAGCCCCCCAAATTTGTACAGATAGGAGAACGAAGACAAGATTTATCACTTGATACAATACAGATCTGAGGCAAGGGAGGTGTCAAAGTTCTGGAAGAAAAATAACCCGCCACTCTAAAAGTCTATATTTATAGATAAGTGTTCTTCAAAATGAAGGTAAAAGAGAGACATTTTGCAATAAATCAAAGCTAAGCAAATTCTTCACTAGCAGATGTGCAAAGTAAGAAATGTTAAAGGAAATTATTCAGGCTAAAGAGGAAATGTACCAGATGGAAACAGATCCTCACTGAGGAATAAAGAATACCATAAATGGTAACATATAGAAACAAATGGGAAAGACATTTTTAATTCCTAATTTCTTTAAAAGAAAAAATCCTAATTTCCCTTCATTTAAGACAAAACATAGTAACACTGCATTATGGGAGTTAACACGAGTAAAATAAAATAAATGTCAAAAAGAAACCAGAAGGAGAAGGAATGGAGATCTACTGTTGCGGGAGTCTCAATCACATGTGAAACGGAATAGCACTAAGTCAAGGCAGACTTTGATCATTTAAGAATGCATATTGCAATTTCTATAGCATCCATTTAAAAATAGATGTATGGATTCAGAGATGGCGTCTATGGGGAGCGGGCACTGAGACGCCACACAGGAAAAACAAAAGCAAACCAACAGTTTTTTGGAGTCAACACATAAAAAGGGGTTTTCCTGCTGCAGTATCGGCCAGTACAACCTGGAGAGCAGAAGAAGACTAATGGCGGCTCTGCAAGTGGGTGCGGGTGTGGGGATTTAATGGAGAACACAGCAGCAAAGGGGAGCCCCAGAAAGAGTTTTGCGGTGCAGTCGGTGCCTTCCCTGCCAGAGCCCGGCTGGAGCCACGCAGGCCGCGGGGACATTCTAAAGAGTGCAAAACAGTCAGTGACCTCCAGCACCCACCCAGGGTTTGAGATAGTAGGACCCCGCTGCTGAGTTCCTGTTCTCCTGGCACAGACCGGGCAGCGCCGCTGATCTCTAGCAGTGCAAACTCACAGCAGAGCAGGAAGCCACAAGCCTGAGTCAAACTATGCAGGGGAGGGGTCATGGTGAACACTGCTGACAACACTTGGCTAGAAAAAGCCCAGAAGGAGAAAGTTGGAGACAGAAAGAACAGGAGCATACAGGTGCTCTGCACCCCGCACTACACACCTGGGGGGTTGGGACCCTGGGAATCGGGATCTAGTGGCTAAGACCCTGGAAGAACAGACCGTTGAAAGGACGTGACCCTGATGGTTTGGTGAATACAAGAGACACAAGCTCAGACAGCAGACTCAAGTCACATAGCCCTAGACAGTAGAGTTCTACCAACAAAACAAGCCTACCTGCCCCTACCATCAGGTGGCAAAACTACAGGCTCATAGCTGACCACTACACCCCCAACCCCACGCTCAGCCCCACCCAGCAGCCATCATTACTCCCTGACACAGCGAAACACGCTACAGAAGCCTATAAGGGTCAAAAATACAAAATAAAACAAAAATAGAGTGCCCCCTGGTAGGAGTTGAAACCAACAAACTAGTAGATCAACAAGATCCCAAATCAAGTGGGGAAAAAAACCACAATACACCCTAAAACTTCAGGAACTGGAATCACAACAAAACGACGACAGCTCATCCGAAATTGACTTTGAAGATAAAGAAGAAATTTTTTTCTAACAGATAAAGAATTCAAGTCTGTAATCATAAAGAAATTCAGAGAATTAAATGAAAATTCAGATAAACAAAATGAAGAGCTTAAACAAATAATTAATCACCAGCAGGTGGAGATTGAAGCTCTATAGAACAAACTAACAGGAACACAGGATTTAAAGGAAATAATTCGTGAAAATAAGAATAAGATAGAAAGCTACAGAATCGGAATAACCCAAATGGAGGAAAGGCTTAGTGATATAGAGGGTAGTAATGCAGAAAGGAACCAAGAAGAAGAAAAAGAAATTAAATGAAAAAAAAGAAAGAAACACTCAGAGAACTATCTGACACCATCAGGAAAGGCAATATTAGAATACTGGGTATCGCAGAAGGCAAAGAGAAAAAGAGAGGAACAGAAAACATCTTCAAGACAATAATGCTGAAAACACTCCAAATCTAGAACAAGTAATGAACATACAGGTTGGTGAAGCAAACAGAACACCCAATTACATAAATCCTTAAAAACAAAACAAAACAAAACAAAAAACACTACACCAAGACACATAATTGCAAAACTATCAAAAATCCAAGACAAAGAAAGAATTCTAAAAGTAGCGGGGTGGGGGGAGGGGCGGGGGGAGCAGATAACATATAAGTCATTCTTATCAGACTAACCTCAGACTTCTCAACAGAAACTCTACAGCCTAGAAGATAATGGAATGATGTCTTCAAAATACTTCAGGACAAAAAATGCCAGCCAAGAATACTATATCCTGTGAAACTCTCTTTCAATTTTGAGAGAGAAATTACGGTTTTTCCCAAGAAACAAAATCTAAGAGAATTTGCAACCAGGAGACCTCCTCTACAAGAAATGTTGAAAGAGGGCCTACTAGCTAAATCAACGAGGAAAAACATCACAAAAACATAACAAAGTAACAAATAGATCAACATAACCAGAAAACAAAAATTAAAATGGCAGTAGCAAGTTCTCAAATGTCAATAATTACTGTGGATGTAAATGGATTGAACTGGCCAATCAAAAGGCACAGAATTGCTAGATGGATTAAGAAACATAACCCAACTCTATGTTGTCTACAAGAATCTCATCTTAGGTCAAGAGACAAGTAACAGCTTAAAGTGGATGGATGGAAAACGGTACTCCAAGCTAATGCCGAATCCAAAAGAGCAGGAACAGCTATACTCGTATCATATAAGATAGTCTTTCAAGCAAAGACATTTTAAAAAGATAAAGATGGACATTATATAATAATAAAGGGATCAACAAAAAGACTTAACACTTATTAACATTTATGTTCCCAATAAAGTAGCATCCAAATATACAAGCAAATATTAACAGATCTAAATAAGGATATTGACAACAACACAATAATAGTAGGGGACTTCAATACTCCTCTTTCAGTAAGAGACAAATCATTCAGAGAATCAAGAAATAAGATATTTAAATGACAAAATAGAAGAGCAGGACTTAATAGACATATATAGAGTACTTCACCCAAAAGCTGTAGACTACACATTCTTCTCAAATGCTCATGGAACATTCTCAAGGATAGACCATATGTTGGGACACAAAACAAATCTCAGTAAATTTTCAAAGACTGAAATATCTAGAATCTTTTTGGATCACAATGGCATCAAACTAGAGATCAACCAAAAGGAGAAAGAGAGGAAAACCACAAGAGTGGAGATTAAACAACATATTGTTGAGAAACCAATGGGTAAAAGAGGAAATTAAGGAAAAAATTTAAAAACATGTGGAATCAAATGAAAATGAAGAAATGAATCTATAGGATGCAGCAAAAGCAGTAATAAGAGGGAAATTTATAGCGAAACAATCCTACCTCAGAAAACAGGAAGAATCATAAATGAAAAACCTAAGCCATCAGCTAAAGGAACTAGAAGAAACAGAAAAGCAGAAGCCTAAATCCAACAGAAGGAAGTAAATAATGAAGAGTAGGTCAGAAGTCAATGAGACACAAATCAGAAAGACTATTTAAAAAATAAATGAATCCAAAAGTTGTTTTTTTCAAAAGAATAAACAAAATAGACAGGCCATTAGTCAGACTCACAAAAAAAGAGGAGAAAGAAAACACAAATGAATAGAATCAAAAATGAAAAAGGAATAATCACAACAGATACAACAGAAACACAGAGGACTATAAGAGAATACAATGTACAACTATACGACAACAAATAGAATAACCTAGTAGAAATGGACACATTTCTGGAAAGGTACAATATCCCAAAACTAAACAGAGAAGTACTAGAAACCATGAATTGATCAATCACAAGCAAGAAAATTGAAACACTGATCAAAAACCTTCCCCAAAACAAAAACCCTGGATCAGATGGTTTCACCAGTGAATTCTACAAAGCATTCAAAGAAGAATTCATTCCAATCTTCCTTAAACTGTTCCAAAAGATAGAAGAGGAAAAACTTCCAAATACTTTTTATGATGCCAATATTATGCTGATTGAAAAACCAGATAAAGACTGCACCGAAAAAGAAAACTATATACCTATATCCTTAATGAATACTGACACAAAAATTCTCAACAAAATACTAGCAAATTGAATTCAACGACACAGAAAATGAGTCATACATCATGCTCAAGTGGGATTTATTCCAGGGGTGCAGGGATGGTTCAACATTTGCAAATCAATAAATGTGATACACTATGTTAATAAAAAAGGACAAAAACCACATGATCACCTCAATAGATGCAGAAAAAGCATTTGACAAGATTCAACACATTTTTATCTTAAAAACCCTCCAAAAAATACATATAGAAGGAATGTACTTCAATAAAATTAAGGCTATATATGACAAGCCCTTAGCCAATATTGTACTCAATGGAGAAAAACTGAAAACTTTTCCCCTAAGATCGGGGACAAGACAAGGATGCCCACTCTCACTGTTACTATTCAATATAATGCTGGAGATCCTGGCCAATGCAATTAGACAAGAAAAAGATAAAAATGGTATCCAAATAGGAAAAGAAGAAGTGAAATTATCATTTGTCGCAGATGACATGATAGTATACATAGAAAACCCCAAAGAAGCAATTAAAAAACTACTTGAAATAATTAACAAATACTGTAAAGTGGCAGGCTACAAAGTTAATATTAAAAAATTGGTTGCATTTCTGTAGGCCAACATTAAAAATGCAGAGAGTTGCAGAAAACAATACCATTTACAATTGTACCCCAAAAAATGAAATACCTTGGAATAAACCTAACCAATGAGGTAAAGAACCTATACTATGAGAAATATAGGACATTACTAAAAGAAATAGAAGAGGGCACAAAGAAATGGGAAGATATTCCGTGCTCATAGATTAAAGAATCAACATAATCAAAATGGCCATACTGCCCAAGGAAATATGCATATTCAATGCTATCCCCATCAAAATTCCTAAAACGTTCTTCACAGACAGAGAATACAAAATAATGAAATTTATCTGGAACAACAAACAACGAGGATAGCAAAAGCAATCCTCAATAAAAAAACCAACAACAGAGGAGTCATGCTCCCTGACTTCAAACTCTACAACAAAGCAATAATGATTAAAATAGTATAAAACTGGTATAAAAACAGAAAGGCAGATCAATAGAACAGAATTGAAAGTCCAGAAATAAATCCACATATATATGGACACCTAATTTTTGACAAAGGAGCCAAAAACTTACAATGGGGCAAGGACAGCCTCTTTAATAAATGGTGCTGGGAGAACTGGTCCATCACATGAAAAAGGCTGAAACTAGACCATTACCTACCACCATACACAAAAATTAACTCAAAATGGATTAAAGACCTAGACATAAGACCAGAAACCATCAAACACATAGAAGAGAATGGAAGCAAAACATTTTTAGAAATAGACCTAAGAGATATCTTTGGCAACTCAACCCCCATTGCAAGGCAAATAAAATCCAAAACAAACAAGTGGGATTACGTAAAACTAAAAAGTTTCTACTCAGCAAAAGAAACTCGCATAAAAACAAAAAGGCATCCAACTGAATGGGAAAAGATATTTGCCTCTCACACCTCAGATATGGGGTTAATATCTAAGGTATACAAAGAACTGAAAAAAATGGACAACAAAAATACAAGCAATCCAACCAAAAAATGGGCTGATGATCTTAATGGGCACCTCTCCAAGGAAGACATACAAATGGCCAACAGGTTCATGAAAAGATGCTCTACGTCTCTTGTCATCAGGGAAATGCAAATCAACAATGATGAGATATCACCTCACACCGGTAAGAATGCTATTATCCAAACAAAAATGGAAATAATAAATGCTGGAGTGGATGTGGAGAAAAGGGAACTCTAATCCACTGTTGGTGGGAATGTAAAGTGGTTCAACCATTCTGGAAAGCAGTATGGAGAGTCCTCAAAGAATTGAGAATGGAAATTCCATATGATCCAGCTATTCCTCTCCTGGGCATTTACCCCAAAGACACAAGACACTTATCTGAAGAGATATATGCACCCCCATGTTCACTGCAGCACAATTCACAGTAGCTAAGAGCTGGAAACTACCTAAATGCCCATCAACGGAGGAGTGGATAAAAAAGACGTGGTACGTATACACTATGGAATACTACGCAGCCATCAAAAGGGAGAGATTCTTCCATTTGCAACAACATGGATGAACTTGGAGAGAATTATGCTTAGCAAGATAAGCTAGAGGAGAAGGACACACATCATATAATAGCACTCATATGATGGATAAAGAGAAAATAAATAAATGTCATAAATTAACAACACTACAAATGGGGAGGGAGGAGAGAGAGAGAGAGAGAGAGAGAGAGAGAGAGAGAGAGAGAGAGAGAGAGAGAGAG
>RJWH01002493.1:0-107967 GCA_004363575.1 Solenodon paradoxus | reverse complement strand
AAATGAAGGGAGAAAAAAGGGAGGAATATTAGTAAATCTACTATGCTATTTGTAAATGTAAAAATACCACTATGTATACATGAAAACAAGTCATTGTAAAAATGCAATATCCCTTCAATAACAATAAAAATAAAATTTTAAAGATGTAGATTTTAAAATCATAGAGGAAATAAAAACAGAATACTAAAAATTCTTCAGAACTCAAAGGAAGGAAGGGAGGGAGGGAGGGAGGAAGGAAGGAAAGAAAAATAACAGAAGGGGAAAACAGATATTAAGTAGTAAAATGGTACTTTTCAATCCAACCAAGTCATCACTACATTAAATGTAAATGAGCTAAACACTTCAATTAAAAGGCAGAAATTATCTGATAATAAAAATATAAAACACAACAAGATCCATTTATAAGAAACACTTTAGATAAACACAGAGAGGTTAAAAGCAAAAAGATGGAAAAATAATACACCATGGAAACAATATTAAAAGAAAGCTGAAATGGATGTATTAATATTAGATGAAGTAGATTCAAGACAAGGGAAACTACTAGAGGTAAGGAGGGACATTTCATACGAGAAAAGTGTCAGATAATCGAGAAAACAGGGTCATCCTAAATGCATGTATCTCACAACACACAAAGCAAGAGAACTAAAGGTCTATGTGTTTTACTATATGCCCATTATATCTCAATAAAAATTAAAATATATACTTGTAGAAATAAAAAGAAAAGACAAAAAACATCTCTGGCACAGAACCAGCTCTGGGACTCAAGGTCAAGACCTAACCAGCAGCGAAGAAGTCTTGTCACACACTTGCAAGATGGATGGGACCAGAGGGGATGGCGCTAAGTGAAATAAGTCAGGAGAGACAAATACAGATGATCCCACTCATTGCACAATATAAAGACACAAAGCAAACGAACAGACAAAACAACACAAAAACCAGCCATTAGACACTGACAGCAGAACTGAGGTCATCAGAGGAGATGGATGATGGGGGTGAGAGCAAAGGGTGAGGGGTCCAATGGACAGTGTGGGGACTATCAGAGATGTGCTGGAGGGTGTGGCATGTTGTCATATATCTGATAAAGAGTGAACCCACACATCCACAACTTAGATTGTGTGGTTAATCAGTTTCCTCAATTAAAAAAAATGTCTTGACCCAGAGTCCCAGAGGGTTGGGGCAGGCTCTCAAGAGCCCCCTGCCTCGAAGGACTCTGCAGCTGGCTCAGGACAGAGTCCAAGATCAAAGCGTGGAGAGAAGCAGTCATGGCTCTGCCAAAAGAGAGGGATAAGACAGGGAGCTGGACAGCGCTCAATAGCTACAGTGGACGACTAACAGAACACGAAAGGGAGCAAGACGAAGGCAGTCCAGTGTCCTGTCTCCGCACTTGCTGTCTCATGATACCTGAGTCATTGCATTTACCTGGGTGTTCACTCGGTTGGTGTCTGTCGCTCCCCAGAGTGGCAAGTCCTATGAGGAGGGACCTCGGTGTCTTTTTCACCATCTTTCTTATTTTAAGCTCTGGGTAAGTGGTTGATCTACAGGAAGGTCCATATAGAAAGTGGATGGATGAATGAGTGAATGAGGAAATAAAACAAAGGAAGAAGGGGAGGAGAGGGAGGGAAGGAGAGAAGGGAAAAAGCAACTAGGAGAGAGATTCAGGAAAAGCCAGTGTCCTGTGTATCTTGGAAGGGCTAAGACAGTGTCATAAAGACCCTGAAGACAAAATGCAAATTCTTTTCCTTCTGAAGCTTCCTGTAATCCTGCAAACCTTACTAGGTTGTCCCTCTCCTGTTCTTGCTCTGCCTCCTGAGTCCCTGACCTCAGCAACACCCTAGGACCCTGGCACCTCCTGCCAATGCTCTGCAGCTCCCCTCAGGAACCCCTCTTCTACTTCATTGCATCCTGCACTGGATCCATCTTTGTCTGGGAGCACAGTCTCAGCTCCCCTGAAGAAGGAATCAACAGTCATTGATCGAAGACTCTCTCCCTAATTGCTGCCCCCATCCCCCCTCTTCACAATGGACCATTTCCCAGACAATAGCCATCATCACCGCCTTTGTGCAGGCCCAGGCATCCTGAAATTGAGTCTCCAGTCTCCTCGCAGACATGCACAGGAAATGGAAAATCCATGCCAGTTCCTGCTGGCACACAGGCAGTTGATTCCAAAGCATAGAGGGTGCCTGCTCCCTGGAGGACAGAAAGGACAGATGATCTGAGACAGCCAGGGCAAGGGTGGCCTTCCAGGGGAGGATTAGCACCTTCCCACTATTGTATCACCCACCTACTCACTGTAGGACAGAATCTGATCAGCTTGGAGGACTGGGGACCCCACAGTCCCCAAGTCCTGTTACTTCCTGGTAGAACAAAGGATTCAGGGAACAAGGGATCCTTAGAAAGGAAGGTAGACAATGCATACCACCACCCACTCTGCCCGCAGGAAGAAGCTCTTGAAGAAACACAGGCGTCCTGAGGTGGGAGCAGCCTCTCCTCTCCCAAAAGGGAGCCTGCAGATGTTTCTGACTCAGGTGCCTGAAAACAGCACCTCTGCTTCCAAGTCTGACCACTTACCAGAGGGCCTCCCAGCTGTGATCAACATAATCCAAAACATTCTGAGATGGGGAAATTGGATTATGAACTGAGGATCAGACAAATCAAAGGATTTACTGTTAATTGTATTAGGTGTGACAATGCCATTGTTGGGTAAGAAAACATCCATGCTTGACAGAAAAGTACCTGCAGGGTGTGATGACACAGTATCTGGGATTTCCTTGAAAAGACTTTAGCAGAGAAAAATGAAAGGACAGTTATCATCAGGCAGAATGCAGGTGCAAGCAGATGAGATGCTAGGATTGGTTAATGATGTCTGCCCTGGGCAGGGGAGATGCCGCAGAGGCAGGGCGTGCAGGGGCATGTAGGGAGAACGGGTTTGCCACCCTGGTGGTTCCCTTGTCTGCCAGACAAATGTCTGCTTTGCCTTTCAGACCTGCTTCAAAAAAACACTTTGGTTACCAATTGATTAACTAGGAGTTAATACGTTCAGTCTTTTTATTTATTTATTCTATTTCTGCTCTAGAATGAGGCAAACATCAGAACTATTAGAGCCTTGGTCTAACAATGGCTATTATTTATTAAATTTTAGATGAAAGTACTGACTTTCTCCTGGCCTCCCCCGTCCTCCTTTCCAGGAGAAAGTGATATTAGCAGCTGGCATTTGCTGGATGTGCCAGGCACTGTGCAGAGTCCTACGCATTCATCATCTCAGTCACCGCAGCCCAGTGAGTTACAACTGATTACCCTGTGCTCAGATCCAAGGAGGAATCATTTGCACAAGGTCACACAAAGGGCAGGCAGCTAAATCAGGGTCTCTGATGCCAAAGGCAGCATTCGAATGTTACCCACTCCCACCTTCCATGTAATGTCTGTGCATTAAGACACTTGAAGATTTTTCAGCCACAGAAAAGAGCCAGGATTTTGTGGGCTGGAGGGCCAGAAGAAAGAGGAACCCCAAAGCCAGAGGACAGCTGCTTGAGAGCTGGTAACCAGCGAGGGACTTCTCAGCTGTAAGCTAGGGAGGGAAAGAAGAACTGCCATCTGCAAGGGGCTTTCCCAGCCCCCCGCCCCCCGAAAGAACCCCTCCGGCTCCTGCCCTCAGAGCAGCTGCTCAGAAATCACCAGGGAGGGCTCCCCACTGTGCTGGGCCAGGTGGCTGGAGTCACGTTCCTGAAAACTGTCTACTTTGGGGCCGGGATTCTGTTTATCAGCGAAATGATGGGTGAAAACTGGGGGATTCAACCAGTGAAATGGGGAAAACAAATGTTCCCGAGGTTCTGGGGTAGCTGTTAGGTCTCTGCCTCCGGCTGAGCACAGTTGATGTTCGTCCCAGGGAACTCATTTGATTCCTGGGGCCAGAGGAGCAGCCAGAATGAACAACAAAATAAAGTAAACAGAAGTGCTTCTTCCTCCTCTGCCTGCCTGCCTGCCAACTCGCCTTCATTCCTGTCTGCATCTTTTCTTTAAACAGATTTTTTTTTGTTGTTTCTGTTAATACAATTCTAATTAGGGTTGTGGAAATGCAATCCTTTATTCAGGGGTTTTTTCACTTTGTGATGAAAATTTAAATTAAAGTTTTTATGTGAGTTTGGTTTTGCTTCTGTGGAATTTAAATTTGTGTCAATAACTAGATCTCCTACTTGATGTGTTGTGGGAGGGGTGGGCCGTCAACACAAAATGCAAAATTCCAACGTAGGCACTTGAATGTATGGCTTACACAAAGAACTTGGTATTCCAACCAAGTGAAAATTATTTAAAAGTCAAAAAGGATTGCTGTTTTATCATTCTCTGTGGTATCTTGCTTCTGGTTTGATTTTGTTTTCCTCTTTAAAAAGCACTTCAAGATTTTCCTATGAGTCGAGGAGAACTGCTTCTAACAGTGTGAGGGTGGAGATCAGTGAGTGTCAGGAACGAGGTGAAGCCGGAAAAGGCAGGATTGCAGCTGAAACACAGGGAATGAGGTCTGAGTTGGTGGGACCAGTCCAGTGGGGACCGTCTTGGGGGGAGTGTAGAATTGCAAAGCTGGGTACCGTGGAGGGGTCTGCTGCACTCCTGCTGTCTGTTTAGATTGTGGTCTTTCACACGCTTTGGTGACTAGAGTTTCAGGGAAAACTGAAGCAGAAACAAATACCAAAACTTTAGTCCCAGAGCGATATTCAACGTCCTTTAAAAAATAAAAGCCCTCGTTGCTTCTAAGCTTTACAGCCTTCCCAAGAGGAAACCTTCCCCTTAAAACCCAGGTAGTGATAGTCTGAGTCCCAGTCTGCTTGACTGGAAGAAGGTACGACAGGGTTTCAGGTTCTCCCCACCAAGGAGCTCTGCAAATCCCTGAGGAATGCTTCCAGGTCTCCTGTCCCACACAGCGGCCTAGTTATCACTTGACCCGCAAGCAACTATCTGACTTCCGACCCGCTTGTCCCTTCCTTCCTGTGTTGCATTTCCTGGATCATTTCTTCCTTCTTAGGAATCGCATCTTACACTCCGCCAGACTCCTCCATGGTAACATCAGCACAATGTCGATCCAGCTCCTGCTGGGGTTCCAGCTCTGATACTGGGTCACCAGCTTCCTCTCTGCAACAGGATTGCGTTGCCTCTCTCTACCCTACATGACTTCAGATCTTTGTCCCCAAGCCGTCTTCTCCAGGGTCAAGCTAGAGGGGAAAAAGAAGACCTCCAGCCTCTGCCTCCCGCAATCTGCGGACATGGAGAGCAGCCAGAGTGAAGACATGAGGTTAACAGCGCTCAAGTCCTCACGTTCCCAAAATTCCAGTGCAGAAAAAGGGACATAAAAAGAACGTTTTGCCTTCCAGTTGTAAAACCCAAAGTCATGTGAAATGATTAGTCTTAAATTAGGACGCAACTGACCCTCAGTTATCTGCATGTCTCACCTTTGGTGAAACAGGAAGACATTCATTTTAAAAACAGCACCTTTTTCTGCCTCTTTAGTCATCACTATTGGGGTCTGCCATTATAATTTAAAAGTTACCCCCAAACACAGTAGCTGGGAAGGACCTGAGGTGGCTAAATCACTGTCCTTCTTTGTGATCTGTCTTTTCACAGCTAAGTCTCCCCAAGGGGGTTTGCTATACTGTGTCCTTCTGCCCCAGACTGACTCAACATGACACTACTCTGCTGAGTTCAGGGTCAGGAGGAAAGAAGAGTTTGGGGTCAGACTGGCGATGCAAGTAAAGAAAAGGACTTTGAGCTACGGCAGCACCATTGTGGTCTGAGAGACAGCACGAACAGCGAAGCAGAGGGTCACAACAGGAGGCTCAACGCTTGACCCCGTGGAAAGAAGAGAGTCGGGCAGAACTCAACAGCACCCCAAAGCCAGCGTCTTCTTAGATTGTCCTTTGTGCTGTTGCACTGTGGGACACTCACAGGGGGCCTCGGCCTTGCTGTTCTTCTGGGGGGATGTTTGAGTTGTCCCTTTTGAAAGCATTTCAAACTCTTGGTCCTGATGTGTGTTAATCTATACTTCTCAGACTAGGGCACCTTTACCCCCTCCTCTGGGGATAGGTAGCAGTGTGCTCCCGGGGACACAAAGCACACCTTGGTGGCATATGGATTTAACTAAAAAACTGCCTGGGGTAGGGGGTTCCATTGTGGGTTTTTGTACTCTTCCACATCTTTGTCACAAGGCAAAGTCAGCAAGCAGCCTCTTGCTTCTCCATTTCATCTAATTTCATGTTTTTTCATGAAAGCTTGGAGTGTTTTTTTTTTAATTTTTAATCAAAGTAATGCATGAATATAGTTTTAAAATCAAATCACATGAAACACTTCTCATAAAAAACTATAACATTCTGCCCTACCCCACCCCACATCCAGCCTGGCTCCCCAGAGGTAGCAATTTATAACTCTTTATAACTCCTGCAGCTGTTCTTTCTTCTCAACACCACCATATTTCTAAATAATAAGTTTAAACTGCTATTTATTGATCCATACATTTCAGACATTCTCAATTGATTTTGAATTATGATGGATGTGGGTTTGACTCTTTCAGTCCCCCATTCTGCATTGCCCTACATAGCCATTTCACTGTTTCATTAAATAATTTGTACTCTAAAATAGACATTCGTTATTTGGGGACACCTATTAAATCTGTTGTCTTTTAACAGTACCTGGATTTCCACTTGGAAATCCAGCTTTCCTCTACACAATTCCCAGTTCCTGGGAAGCTGACCTCACCTCCGATTACATGGATGGGCTCTGATTGGCTGACTCCCTCAACTCTCAAGTCATTGTAATTGATTCAGGAAAAGGTATGTTACCTAATACTGGCTAAAAAGAAGTTTTCTGGAGGAAACAGAGACAATATGCTATTGTTTTTTTTTTGCAGAAGCCCCTAGAAAACTATTCTCTCCCCTGGTGGACATGAAGGAAGAAATTGGAAGCCTTAGAAGGTGCTGCAAGACACCAAGAGGAAAGCCAGCCTTGCTTTGAATAGATACTGCAGAAGACAAAGAGGAGAGATAGAGATGAGAGATTTTAGAGTCCTGGGTCAAATCTCATCTGGAACCTAATTATTTTCAAAGCTAACAGTTTTCAAAGCTAACAACCCTGTGAGCAAAATACTACAATTCCTTTTATGATTTAAGCCACTTTGAGGTTTCAGCTACTGGAAAGGGAAAATTCCTCTCCAACGTAAGTGCATCATTCGGATTACAGAACTAATTGTGATTTCACTGCAGAGCTGAGTAGTATGGGCTTTTTTCTGGGCTCTCAATTTCTGTTCCACTGGTCTGTGTGCCTGTTTTTATTTCAATGTCATGATGTTTTAATTACTATTGCTTTGGAGTATAGTTTGAGGTTAGAGAGTTTGACACCTCCATTTTTTTCTTGTTTTTCTCAGCATTGCTTTGACTATTCAGGGTCTTTTGTGATTCCATCTAAATTTTAGGATTATTTTTCTATTTCTGTGAAGAATGCCATTGGGATTTTGATAGGGATTGCATTGAATGACTAAAAATTCTGTGATACTTGCCCTATTCATGTTTCTCCCCTCAAATCTACGTGATTATTTGACCTAAGAACAATTTGGAGATGACGCTGCCAATTTCCAGGCCTTCAGAGACTATCAGCTTCCACTGTCTTCCTCCTGAAACAATAGTTCTTGGAGACCTAGGCCACCATGAAAGGATTTCAGTTACCCATTTTGCAGAACCTACATTGGAAGAAAGACCCTAAGACTATAAAGAGAGAAAGAGGAGGTTCAACTGGGCCCAGTGTCCTGTGTTCCCACCAAGGTACTGACATGCAAATTAAATCACCTTGAACGCTTCAGACCTGACCAATTAAAATATGAATACAACTAAATGACCCCAGTCAATGTCACATAGAATCACCCAACCAAGCCCTAATAACTTCCTGATCCATACAGTCATGAGACCAAGTAAAATGTTAGATGTGGGATAGTTTGTTACACTGGAAAAAATAGCCACATCAATCCCCAAAATGAAACCTGAAGGAGAGACAAATAGGTCACGATTGAGGGGAGTCGAATAGGGGTTTATAGGGAAGGGATGTGTACCTCAAACTTGCAAAAACAAGCTTCCAAAGGAGTACATTCACATATTGTACATGGCCAAAATAAGAACAGTGCTTCCTGTTAGCCTGATCAGTAACACTGGGCTCCCATGCCATGGAGGGGTGTCTGGGGCAAAGCTATTAGAGGCTACTCAAAGCTTGTGAGGCTGCTGCATTCTAGCAACTTCTCCTCAGATAACTTGTCTTTGTCACAGGACCATGTAACCTCTGGCACCTCAGAAACAGCTCTACGAATGTCTCCTCCATGTGGTCTCACTGCTTATCCAACATATGTAATACCATATGGCATCTAAAAAAAAATTTAATTAAAGGCACGAAGGGAAAAATCCTCGGGCAATAAGAGAAGAAACACAATGAGCAAAAATGGACAAAAGAAAAGTGATTTTTTTCTTTTTTGGTTCCTGACATAAAGAACTCAACACATGTAAGACAGAAATAACTCAGAGGCATGCTAGAGAAAAATTTCTCAAATAAAAGAACTGTGTTTTTGGATTAAAAGAGCGTACCATATATAAGGGGGAAATGCTGTGACATTGTCTAGTTAAATGATCAACTTCAAAGTGAAAAATAACTCTTCAGGTGTTGAGTGAAAGCAAGTCCCCTCAGACTTATCCACAGCAACTTAGGTGCCAAGTAAATAATGGAGAGGGTGGACAAAATTTTGAGAGAAAGAACCAACAGCCTAAGAATATTATACCCAGTCAAAACATCATTCAAATGTAAAGACAATTGGTTTTACACACTCTAACTTGAGAAAACCCAGGGAATGTGGCATCTCTACTTCTTCCTGAAAAAGTTCTCTGTGCTGAAACTCAGGCACATAAGAAGGAAATCAAGGTAAAGACTGTGGAGATGGCAACCTGAGAAAAAGCCTGAGTGTGAGCATCAAATGCCGTGCAGGCATGGAACTATAACTTAAGCAGCCCATGACATTATAAACTTTGACAGACTAAAAGCAATTAAACAGTTACTACCAAGAGGTGAGGGAAGAGTTTGGAGAGAAAGACAGGTGCAAATTGTCCTATCTAGGACATCGTAGGACAGCTGTCTGCAACATAAAAAAATGGAATTATGGAAATAAGATCTACATAAAGGTGCCCGTCTTTGAACACAGTCCCTGTCATTCTTAATCCAGAAGACCCTTCAGGAACTTATGTAGCACAAGATGAGGAAATATTTATGTGAAGCTCGGTTTATCTTCAATTTCACTTCAACTTTTTTGTGATTGCGAAATTAAGATACGATCAATTTTCATTTTTTATTTTACAATAGTCTGTGAAATGTAATCCTATTCCCATAAAAGTATTTCTGTCAATCCATCTTTCTGTCTCTAAATATCAAGAAAGAGATGATTGAAACAATGTCCCAAATAACAACACTACTTATTTTGGGCTGGTAGGATTTGAAGTGATTTGTTGCGCATTAAAAAGAAAATTTTTTTTCTATGGTGCCTAAACATTTAAATGAGAGTATATTATCTCTATAAAATAATCTGTATGATTCTAAGATAACTTAGTAAATCTATACTGGCACACTTCAATAGCATATTTTTTTTGCAACTTGAGAGAAGTATAGAAAAGGGATTAGATAACGAAAATTGAATAAACAAAAAAGTATCTAAAGCCTCCAAGGCTGATACCAAATCACCTCGTTGCTTGCTTTGATGCCGTGAATACTGAAATTGGAACAATACAGAAAAGATTAGCATGACCCTTGCATAAGAATGAATGCAAATTCATGAATTCTTCCATGTTTTTGTTGCAACTGCTAAGGAAAATAATAAGGCAGTTTCCCCAAAATTAAAGAGAATTACCATATAATCCAGCTAATTCTGCTTCTGGGTATACCCCAAAGAATGGAAAGCAGTGTCTACCAAAGACATCACCCATGTTCCTGACAGCATTCTTCATAATAGACAGAATGAGGAGCAACCCAAGCGAGCATCTGTGGATGCATGAATAAACTAAGAGACGGTATGTCCACACAGTGGAATATTATTCAACCTTATAAAGGAACACAGCAAAAAAGGAAATCCTGACACATGCTGCAACCTGGGTGAGTCTTGTGGATACTATGCTCAGTGAAAAAAGCCAGCTACAAAAGAACAAACAAGGCACGATTCAGAGACAAAAAGTAGAACGGTTTCTAGGGGGAGTGAGTGGTACAGGCGGGAAAGGGGTTGGGAATGTAGAGTTGAACTGATACCATGTTTTAACTAGGGAAGATGAAAAAGCTGTGGAGATGGTTGGTGTTGATGGCTGCACAGCAATGAATGTGTCCATGTCTGGAAGGGTGCCCTTAAAAATGAGCTAAAATGATGAACTTTATGTGATGTGTACTTTACCGCCATTTTGAACACATCACCCTGGGAAGGAAAAGATGCCCTCATAATGAGGGAGAGGGAAGGAAAACAAAGGACTGGATTGCAGATATGGCTGAAGGTTTGGGGTCAAAAGATGCGACTAAACCAAAAGAAGTGTCCTTATTGACTGAATCACAAAAGAAGGCATTTTAATGTGTTTAAAGAGGAATGTTTGAACCACCAGTCAGGAGACCAAGGCTAACTGATCCCTTTACCTTACAGTTGCATGACTGAACAGATGGTGGTAGCTCCTTTTATTGGTCTTGGTTCATTATATTTTAATGATGATGCCTCTAAGACATTAAATGCAAATTTTCTGATAGTAAAATAACTGGTTAAGAAAATTTCAACAAGATAATATGATTTCTTAAAAGCACATGGTATCAACTGGAGAAATTGAACAGATGGAGGTAAAAATCTGACCGCCAAAACCTCAGAGTGGCAGTGTTAGTTCACACAGCTGAGTCAGCCAGAACCATAACCTCTACTATCTCAAGGCTCTGTCTCAAGGCTCTGCTGCTTGTTCTCACTGGGGAAGTAAAATGGGTAAGTGTTGCTATAAAGGGTGGCATGAATACTTATGGAGAATGCTTGGAAAATGTGCCCAATCTCACTAATATACAACAGCTTTGCAAGGAGAGCTGCTGGCCAATGTTTCTAAGACATCAAAACCTAGTGTGAAAACACCGATGAGCTGAATGAATGTGCTGCTCACCTCAATGATGAAGTGACTGCAAAACCAGCTTATTTAGCAAGTTTCTCTTTTCAAGTTTGAACACACTCAATCAAAATCCGTAAGGCCAAACTGTGGAGGCACTCTATTAATAATCACACCAAGGCCTGGTATTAATTATAAGGATGCCCAGAACTTCAGGCAAACTAGCTCTCCAATTTGCTGACATAGTAAGGCAAAATAATCAAGTGCACCCAACAACTACCCTCCAAAACACTTGATCTGATTTTCTTTCTTTTTTCTTTTTTTTTTTTCATTCTTTGCTGGGTCATTGTTTTAGTAAATGAGGTTGGGCTTCTGCTTCCAGAGAAATAAGATAGATGTACTTTTCCCTACTCCTCTTGCTAAGGATAGCTAAAACCCAAGACACTGTGTACAAAACCAACAGAAGACTACGAAAGGTGGAGAGAAGACAGACTAGGTCTTCAAGACTCAAGGACTGACTGACTCAGCAGTGAGCCCCGGGATTTCTTCTTGGCTCATCTTCCACTGGGCACTAGAGGAACCAGCAGCCTAGAAATGTCAGTGGTGTAGACAAAAGCCAAGTCTTGAGAAAAGCCTGCTCCCTCTATACAAGGACCAAGAAAAGGGCAACATGGTTAAACAGAATACTTACAGGTAACAGTGCTCTATTCTATCCAAACATCAAAGAAAAATGTAACGCCATCCCTCCCACCCCAAAGACCGAGCGGGGAGCCTAGACTTTCATCCTTACAGACCGTACGTAAAGAGGATTTGACCCTCTCCCACGCCCCTCTGTGCAGTATCTAAAAAGGGCAAGCAGAGAACAGGAAATGTCACCTGCTAAGAGTTAATGAGGTTTCTCTATTCTGTGTCAGTGCAGTTAACATGGTAGCCTTCACTTCTACCCCTACCCGGTGTGTCAAGGTGCTCTTCCCTCCCTGCTAAAGTGGTGTCAGTGAGGTCCAGGGAAGAGTCAGGGTTTTTACCACCAGCCAGAGTTAATGAGGCCACCCCCTACTACTACCTCCATCTCCACCATCATACCCTTCATCATCACATCACCACCTCATTTGAACCTCTGTCACCACCACCATCGGTTCTCTCACCACCAAAGCCACCACCTCCACCAGCACCATCACCACCATCACGAGCACCACCAGCGCCACCACCATCACCACTACCATACCCTCCATCATCACCATCACCACCTCATTTGAACGTCCATCCCCACCACTCTACCAGCAGCAGCACCAGCATCATTACCTCCACCAGCACCATACCCTCCATCCACCACTACTATACCTTCCATCATCAGCACCACCACCTCCTTCCCCTCCATATCAGCTCCATCATGAGCTTCACCACCACTGTCACAACCACCTCCATCACCATCTCCATCCCCACCACTTCCACCACTATCACCATCTGTCATGTTAGTGGAGGCCATGTGGGGAGCAGAAATTAGATACCTCTGCCTCTTCCAGTTAGGGTGGTGTCCGTGAAAGCCCTGTGGAGTGCCTGGAATCCTACCCCACACAGTGGTAACGAGTAGTCCTTCCCCTGCTATGGTGTTGGTGGGGGCTGAATCGGGCACCATCTCCACTCGACAGTGGCAATGCAGTACTCCCTTCCCCCATGAAAGAAATGTCAGATCACCCTGAAAAAAACAGATGGTGAGATAAGATTCAGAATATCATAGCAATAGACCCCAAATATCCAACTTCTAATAAAAAAAAATCACTCATCATGCCAAGAACCAGGAAAATCTCAGCTCGAATGAGAAAGACAACTAACACATACCAACACTGAATGAGACGGGCATCAGTATTATCTGAAAAGTATGTTAAAGCAGCTACGACGACAAAATTATCCAGCAAGCAATGAAAGCACATTTGGAAAAAACCTGTTAAATATCTCAACAAAGAAGGAGAAGTTATAAAGAACAAAATGGAAACTTTACAACAGAAAAATTCAATAACCAACATTTTTAAATTCAATGGTACAGTGGAGAGGACAAAAGAAAGAGCTGGTGAGTTTAGAGAACACGGACATTATCAGGTCTGAACAACACAGAAAATAGCCTGGGAGAAAAACTGACAGAACCTCAAGGGACCGGGGTATTGGATAAAAGACCTAACTTTCATGTCATCATGTCCAAGAAAGTGAGGAAAAAGAAGGCAGGCTGAAAAAAACGTTTAGAGAAATAATGGCCAAAAATTTCCTGCATTTAACAAAAGATAGAAGCCTATGAATTTCAACAGCAGCAAGCCCAATGAAATCCAGACCAAAACACATTATTGCTGAATTTCTGTAAACCAACGACAAACAAAATCGTGAAAGCACAAAAAGGCAGTATTTTCAATTCAATTCAAATGCGGTGGTTTCTCCTCAGAAACCACAGACATGGGACAGAAGTGGCACCATTTCCAATGCTAACAGAGGGGCCATCATGCCGGAACACCCTACCAGCAAAAATGTCCCCCAGAAATGAAGAGAAATCAGGATAGGACCAGATGCACAGAAAGCTTAAAAACGTGTAGCCAGCAGACTCAGCCTAAAGAAACTTAAACTGGATGCTAGAACAAGAAGGGGCTACCGAAAAGAAATGATAAAATAAGGAGTCTTGGAACATGAGGGAAAAAAGAAAAAACCATGGAAAGTGTAAAAATATGGGAAAATAAAATAGAGCTTCCTTCTCTTGAGTTTCCCACATGATGTTTGATGGTGAAGTAAATATAACACTGTCTGGTATGGTTCTCAATATATGTTGAAGAAATATTTAGGAAAATTATGATATAAGCAGGGAGAGTAAAGGGACGCAAAGAGAAGCGAGGTCTCTTATTCATTCCTTAAACTGACCAGTAAGCTATGTATGTACGATACAACACCTAGTGAGACCACAGAAACAAATGTATGCAAAGAGATACACTCTAAGTATCACAGATAATGAAAACTGAATTCTAAAAAGGTGTTCGAATAATCCGCAAGAAAGCAGGAAGAAGAAAGGGAAAGAGAAAGAGAGAGAGAGAAAATGGAAAACAAAAAGCAAAAATATTAAAATCAGATAGCTGACATATTAATAATCACATTAACTATTAATTATCTAAAATCACCAAGTAAAAGATGGATTATCCTCAGGGTGGATCTTTTGAATGCCCCACCATATAACATGTCTATAGGAATTTCTCTTCCAAAATAACAGTCTACATGAAAGGGTGGTAAAAGGTATAGCATGCAAGTATTAATCCAAGAAAGTGGGAATGTCTGTGCTAACATCAAATAAAGTAGGCTCAGAGCAAAAACAATGACCAGAGACAGAGACTGACGTTATATGATAAAGGGTCGATCCTCCAAAAATATACAGTAGCCTTGAATGTTCATGTACCAAACAAAAGAACTGCAAAAAGGGAATTATAGCCCATGATCTGGTGGAGTTTATTCCATGGCTAAATAATGGATTCAATACTTAACCATCAATCGATGTGATTCATCATATTTGCAGGATAAGAAATGAATACGATAGTTTTTTCAACAAATGCTGTTGGAGCAACTGGACATCTATCCAAAGGCAAAAAGGAAACCTTGCTCTAAACAGAACATCTCATATAAAAATCACCTCAAACGCATCAGACATAAAACCTAAATAAAACCTTTTTGAAAAAAAATTTGGAGAAACTCAGCTGGACCTAAGGTTCAGTGAAGAGTTCTTTGACAGGACACCAAGAGCACGACCCATAAAATAAAAAACAATGATGAACACATTCGACTTCATCAAGGTTATAAAATTTTCTCTGAAAAGAACCATGTTAACGGTGAGGAGCACTTGGTGATGTGGTGGAGGGCAGGGCGTGTTGAATACCCGAGGACTGGAGAAACCGCCCATGTAAGAAGCGTACACACAGGAGTTTATTTTAATTTGTAAAACAAAGTTACCGCAATATATTACTAACAAAAGAGAACCATGTTAAGAAAATTAAAAAGGTAAGCTACAGACTGGGAGAATATATTAGCAAACCCCACGTCTTACAAAGAACTATACCCAGAATATTTGAAAAGCCTTCAGAACTCAACAGTGTATACCTGACCCCCACTAAGATGGCAACTCTCTAAAAAAGGAAATTACAATTATTGGTTTGGATGTGGAGACACTGTTAGTGGGAATGGAACGTGGTGCAGCTGCTGTGGAAAACAGTATAGCAGTATCTCAAAAATTCAAAAGTAGAACGACCATACGATCCAGCAATTCCACTTCTGAGTATCTATCCAAAAGAATTGAAAAAAAAAAAAAAAAAAAAAAGCCTCTCAAAGAGATATGTGTGTACCCATGCTCATGGCATCATTATTCACATTAACTAAGAGATGAAAGCACTCCAAGTGTTCATCAATGATGAATACATCATCAGAATGTGGTCTGTCTATGTAATGGAATAGAATTCAGCCAGAAAAAGGAGGGGCATTCTGACACGTTACAACATGAGTGAATCTTGAAGACATGATGCTAAGAGAATTAAATCAGAAAGACAAATGCCACATGATTCTGTTCGTGTGAGGTCAAATGGACAGAAAAAGAAAATTGAATGGTGGTTACCAGGGGATGGGAAAGGGGCTAGGGGAGCTGTTTAATATGCGTTGCGCTTCAGTCTTGCAAGAGGAAAATGTTCTGGAGATGGGTTGTATAACAGAGCAAAATACAGAACACTAATGAACTGTACACACAAAATGTGTTCAAATGGTACATTTTATGTTATAGGCATTGTACTACAATATGAGAAAACTCAATGGTATAAAAAACAATCCAGTTAGAAAATGAGCAAAAGACTTTCAGAAGGCATTACAAGGCGATGAATAAGTAGATGAACTTTAACATCCCTACCCAGTGGGGAATGCGAATTAAAACCACCATTAGAAACGACTGTTTGCCGTCAGAATATCTAAAGTAAAAAGTAATGGTGACGCCAGGTGCTCCTGGAAATGCAGAGAACCAGATTTCTCAGAGATTGCTGTTGGGAACATAGTATGGTACAATAGTTTGGAAAACAATGTGGAAGTTTCTTGAAAAACTTAACACACACCCACATAATCTAGCATTTGTTCTCTTGAGTATGTATCCTCGAGAGAGAAAACATGTCCTCCCAAAAATATGTCCAGAAATTGTTCAGAGCCCCAAACTGGAAACCACCCAAATGTCCTACCATCAGTGAAAGGTTGAGCAAACTCTGGGAGGGCCGCACCGTGAAATACTATGCAACACTGAACAGGAATCTGTTACTGATACATGCAACAACCTGGGTGGACTTCCAGGACATTGCTGGAGTGGAAAAAGTCAACCTCAAAACTTCAAACCGTGGGATTCCATCAGTATAATATTTGTGAAATGACAAGATTTATAAAGATGGAAAATAGGGCAGTGGTGGCTGGAGGGTAGAGACAGTTGTCAGCAGAGTCTGACAATTAAGGAACAACAGGGGGACATCTTTGTGATGGCTGTATAGTTATATATCTTGTTTGTGGTGGTGACTACACAGAGCTGCACGTGTGACAAAAATGATATAGAACTATATGGACCCTTTTTATCAATGTCAGTGCTCCGCCTTTGTCACTGCCCTCGAGTTACAAAAGATACACATGGGGAAGCTGGGTGTGGGGTGTAGAACAGTCTTCACGATCTCTGAAATTCTTGTGCATCTATTACCGTCCAAGATTAAAAGATGTATTTATGTAAATAAGACTGATAGTGGATGTGAGACCTTTGTAGACTCCTAGAAGAATCTAGTAAGCTGGCCTCTTTGCAAGAAAGAGACTCCTGTGGACGTGTCTCTGTCTGGTAACATGGAAATCTTGCCCGTACCACCTTTTGAGCAAAATTCTAGGCATCTTTTTTCCACGCTTATGCCAACATAGTTCATAAAACAATAAAAACATAAATGGTTGTCACAGGTGTCCCAGTATCTAGGCAAACCTGAGTGCACATGGTGAGAGCAAGGCAGAGAAAACAAACCATGTGGCTCCTTAATGGCTGCGAGGTGTCAGTAGACACCTCTGGTGCCTGCTGCCAGCAGGCCCGCGCGGACCCCTGACATGGTCGTGGTCTGCTGCCCATATCCCGGATGGAAGGAAACGCTAAATTTATGTTCCTGGTGATTTACAGGAAAGATTCCTTTTCTCCTAGCCGAGCTCACAGGGCCCCTCAGTTCTTACCCTGGGTTAAGTACAGTGCTCTGGGTACCCTTTCAGCTGCATTCCCACACGTTTTGATTTGTTCTTATTTTCATTTTTGTTCAGTTCAAAATATTTCCCTATTTCCATCATGATTTCTTCTTGACCCGAGGGTTATTTAAAAGAGGATTGCTTTGCATCTCTTTCAAACCCACACGACAGCCCCTGCAAACGTGTTTTGGAGGCGCAGCGCCACAGAGCTTGGCGACAATGGAAACTGGGCCGGCAGAGCGGTTCCAAAGTGAGCTGGAAGGTTGTCAGAGCCAAGATGCGGCAGCCGGGACCAAGTGTTCAATGTGCAGATCACACTGCCTCCGAGTTTATCGGTGCTTAAAAGAGCAGGAACACAGGCTCGCACTTCAAAGACGAGGTGGCTGCCCAGCAGGGAACCAGAGGGTGCCCACAGCCCGCCGGCTCTTCACGCCGCTGCCTAGCTGAACTCTGTCCTTCTGCTTTCCCTCAAGGTGAGAAGAGGCCCTGAGAGCTACCAGAATCAGAGCTGGAATCTCCTAGCCCCGCAGGATATGCGGAAGTCTGAGTGCAGCTGCCCTGCATGAGCTAAAACCAGACACCTGCAGGCCAAGCGGCGGAGGGGACTGGGCGGAGAGGGCACGCGCACGTGGAAACCGTCTGGGCGCGAGGCTCTGGGTGCCGACGTGGACACACAGGATCGGGGTGGGTCTAGTCCCCTGGAATTACAGGATGTTCAGCAAAGCTTCTGCTGGGTTCTGCCGGATCCACAATTCTTGGGAATGAAAGAGACAGATTCGACGGTGGTGATTTCATTGCTCAGTTCACTGCGTGAGCGCGGGTGTCTGCTTCACTGCCTGGCCCTTGGGTTCGCTGCAGAAGAGGCTGAAACAAAGCTCTGTGCCGCCTGCGTGATGTAACTCGCAAACTGCATGATGTAACTCGCCCAGGGAGCCCCGTGACCCCTCTGTGCCCAGTTTGCTCACTATGTTTGCGAGGTGATAATGCCTGCTGAGATGACAGGGTGACCCTGGGCACGGGAAAGCGTGACGCCCGGCAGGGCAGCCATTGAGCTGTCTCCTCCCCCGCAGCCTATAAGAATAAGCTCCCAGTCCCAGCATCAAGTTCCCCTGTCCTGGCTCTGCCGGCCACCGGAGCCAGGGGAGTTGCATACCTTCTCCCACCCCACCCTGGTCCTCCCACAAACCGTCTGGGCCTCCCACGAGTCCTTCCCGTCCGCGGGCTATTGCGAAGCCTTGGCTGCTCTCCGGCTGGTAGACATGATGTCCCAACGCGAACCCCACACAAAAGCAGTGCCTCTGGAGCAGTGGTGCCACCCCGTCCGCTCTGCGGGTGCCAGCGTCCAGGACACCCATCTGCCCAAGGCAGGGGGTGCAGACCCTTCACCACGGACAGGACTAGAGGCAGCAATGGAGACGCACACAGTGTAAAGGGTGCTCACTCTGAAGGTCAGACGGGGAGGATCCGGACTTGAACTTGGGCGACTGTTGGATTTGACTCTTTTAATGCCTTGCACATGTCGCACTCATCCCAGCCCTGCCCATCACAGGCAAAATGCTGGCCCAGTGCCCATGCCAATGCCCCAAGTGCCAATGTCTCAGAGCAACTGTGAACGAGTGCATGACCCTCCAGAAGCTGGAGTGTCCGTGGTCGCCATGGCTTTGCTCTGGGAACTGCTTCCGCAGGCTCACAGGCAGGCCCCAAGCCCCGCTTGTCACACTGCAGAACTGTGCCAGACCCAGCTGAGGGGTCAGGGAGAAGCTGGCCTGTGGGCCGGTTCCATCTCCCTCTGGGTTTCAGTGAGGGAAGCCAGGGGCACACTGGTGTCCTCAGGGGCTGGGGTTGTGCACGGAGCCCGGCCTGGGAGGAGTCCTGCCACACTCCGGAAGTGTGGAAGGGCAGTGCTACGTGGAGATGGGAAAGCAGAAGGGGAGAATGGGGTGCTGCCGACTCCCAACCTCTGGGCCCAGCTGCTTTCCTTTCCTTGGCGTGTTCAGGGTTCTCTTTGGAGACTAGCTCCCCACCAAGAAGAAAGATACCATTGGTTTACAGAGCAAAGGGCCTTCCGCAGGTACTCCAGTCTGAGGGCCATGTGCACAGATCTGCTCCGGCAGGGCATGGGGATGTGGAGATACTCTTCTTCATGTACAAAAAGAGCATCTGAACACATGCCCCTCACGTTCAAGCTGACATGTCAGGAGCTCACACACATGCACACACACACCCTGCCCATTAACATGTGGTGAATCTCACACATACATGCCCCTCACCTGCACACTGACATGTCATAAACACACACACACAAGCACACACACTTCTTACTGTGGTCTTTCATTTAAGATGAAAATACTACTGTTTATGATTAGATTTGGAAGGAAAAAGCCAACACATTTCATACAGAATGAAATTCAAAAGTCCAGATGGATTGAATGACCAACAAGACACGTTCCAGTTGGGATGGGTATAAAGTGGTCATATAATTTATCTGCAAAATAGATTTAAGAGTAAAAAGTGCACTAGCTAAACATGGATTCTGGGCCATGGTCACCCTAGAGGGAGAAAGCACTGAAGTGGGCTTGAAATCTCAATTTCATAAACAAGGGGCAGCTGAGTGGGACAGCTCTCACATCTCTGACACCCATCTAGGTATATGTTCTGATCAGGCTTCTCAACCGTATTTTAAAAGTGTCCCATTTACTCTACCAATGATCAAAACTCATGAATAACTGAGTAAATCTGCCCAGGGATTCTTGCCAGAGAACATGACCTCAAACTGCGCATGCGCGTGCGCGTGCGCGCGCGCACGCACACACACACAATAGCAGAACAGAGACAGAAGGAAAACTGCCCCTGAGTCACCCTTTTGGGACTTCCTGTTCTGTAAGACACTAAATGAGCTCATTGTTGGAAGCTGGGGGCCCAGACCGGCCTGACAACACTAGCTTTATTGTTCCCTCACCTCATTTTACGTTTGAACTTGGTCTCTCCGCTCACTTCCTAGCATCCTACACGGTAAGCATTTTTGCAGGTCACTGCCAAAGTCCTGGATGTCACACAGACAGGAGTCAGTGACCAGCACAACTGCGGAGTCAGTACGGTGGACACTGCCCCACTGAGCAAGACTCACTTACTGAGCGCCCACCGTTTGCCAGTGTGTTCCAGGCAATGAGACCACACTGGTGAGCAAACTCAGCAAGTTCTCTCCTCGAGCAAGAGGGACAGACAGGAAATGGGACAAAAGAAGCAAAATAATTTCAAATGGTGAAAAGTGCGGTGAAGCTAAGTGGTGAGAGGGAGAGGAAAAGACGGGTGATGCAGTTGCTGTAGATGCGGAACCAGCAAGGACTGTTGTAGGTGTGTGAACCAAACTTGAAGGAAAGGAGGAGGCAGCACTGGGGCGCTGGAGAAAGAGATCCACGTCGGTGGGAACAGCAGTGCCCTCGGGTGGAAACACCTTTTCTAAATTAGAGCAATGTTTTTTCCAACCAGGGGCCGAAACCTATCGGTAGGCTGCAAAATTGATTTAGTGGGTCCAGATCAGTATTTCTCAAATGAAACAAAATCGAACAGAATCGAATAAGAGCACCAGCATGCACTGCATCCAGTACGGATTGATCTATCGTTCTGTGACACTTTTGTTTTGGTTGTATATAGGGATGGTTCGCTCAGTAGAATCTGAGATGAATTTCTTCCTGTGAATTGTAGTTAGACAAAGAAACCCGCTGTGGGAGGACAGACGGAAGCTAGTGACTGGAGCATGGTGAGCGAAGGCAGGTGTCCCGGAGCTGTGAGTTCTGGAAAAGGAAAAGATCCAGCCCCAGCCAGAGGCCTGAGTGGCAGGAGGCCAGCAGGTGAAGGTGTCCCAGGAGCCTGGGAGGAGAAGGACTCCTCAGCGGAGGCTCCCGAGATGAGAGGAAGGGAGGCAAGAGGACCATGAAGCCATCGATGAGCTTGATGAAAGCAGTGGCCATGGTGGTGGGGCAGAGCCCGATTGCAGAGTTGAAGGGAGGGTGAATCAGTGGAGGTGGCCACTCAAGAAACTCAAGAAGTTGTATCCCCGAGAGGGTAAAGTTAATGTGGTAGCTGGAAGAGGCCTGGTGCACACTGAGAGGTCACAAGTGACCCTCCCCACCCAGCGTGGCCCTGGTCAAACCCCGGCTCTGGGTCATGCACCTGTCAGTTCCAGTCCCCGTCCGTGAGGGACACTGAGAAATTGGGGAGGCTCCTCAGAACACGCCTGTCCTCCAAACCATGCCCTCTCCCCCTGGTCTTAGGATTGGTGAGTGTGATGATGGCAGAGGCAGAAAGATGATGTTAGAAAGAGTGAGTCCGTTTTGACTGTAGAACCAAGTAAGAGTCCGGGACACAGTGGCCAGGTGACCCTGGGCAAGTTGCATACCTTCCCTGAGACCTGCGCCTTTCCAATGAATGGGACAGACCCACTTTGCAAGGAGGAGTAGCATGGGAAAGGGTTTCATGCTGTGTGACCCATACTTAGGTGGGCTGTCACCACCAGCCCTCCTCGCATCCTTGCCTGGCTGAGGCCATGGAATAAGGGGCAAGTATATGGCACAAGACACCCCAGAGCCAAGGAGAAGGAATAAGCAGGCAGCAAAACCAATCATGCTACCCCCACCAGGGGCCAAACCCTCAGTCTTAACTGCACCAGGGTGGGCAGCCCAAGATCAGGGTCCTCACCTGACACGTTCCTCACCGTCTGCAGAACAACGTCCCACTCCTTACCAGGCATCTAAGGTCTTCCCGGCCTGGCTCACAGTCTGGCGGAGTGGTACGGTGACTAAGACACAATTCTGAGTCATCAGACAGGTGACTGTTCAACTTTGTAAATTCTTTGTGCCAGAATCCAGCTGCACAGAAAGGGTGGAGGTGAGCCCCACGCAGTGAGACAACCGGAGTGAGACATTGGCACAGTTAGGCACACAGTAAGTTTTTCATAAGATATTGTCAGCATGAACGTTATTTGCCACTTTCCCCACAACCACCGCCTCCATCCACCCTCAGCTCCTCCTCAACCCGCCTTCCCACCTCACCCTCGTCAGCAGGGGTCTCGGGAATGTGCGCCTTTATTCCTCCTCCATCCTCTCTAGTGCGGTTGCCCCTGCCCCCACTCTCCTCCTCAGCAATCTCCTACTCATCTTTTCCACCCAATTGCCAGTCACCCCTTCCACGACTCCCAAGGCTAAATGAGTATGTGTGTCTGCCACGCTCTGGAAATACTTTGTGTCTACCCCCATTGCAGGGCCTTTGATCCTGTTTCCAGTCGTTCTTCACATAGACGTCACCCTCCCTTCCCTGATTACTATCCTTAAAGACAAGAGCTGTAGCTTACTGTTGCTGTATCCTCTGTCCCTTGCACGAAAGATCCTTGTTGAATGAATGAATGAAAAATGCAGGACTGTGGACAGAGGTCAAGAGGGGTGGGTGGGCAGGCCTCCTGTCCGCTGCAGGCCCAACCTCAGCCCTGCCATCCAGGATCTCAGACTGGCCCAAGACCCAGTAATGCCTTGAGCACAGACACAAGTGAACAGTCACTCCGCACAACTCACATGGACCCGAGAAAAACTGTGGACTCAGAAACCCAGGAAGCGGAATTTGGAGCATCCCTTGGGGCCAAAGAAAACCACTCAGGAAGAGCCAGGCTCTGCGCAAACCTGTGAGGGGCCTCAATGGGAGAAAATGATTTAATTATCAGAGTGTCACCAAACAAATTGTATGCTTCATTTTTGGGTACTTAATGCTTATGGTAATTAACATTACGGAGATTTTTCTTCTCTCTTCTGTTTATATTTAGTTTAGCCATTCACAATAGAGCTAAAATTATTTCAACTAATTTTAGGCACTTCCCTCTCCCTGGCCCCTGCGTTTCTTCCCCATGCTGCTACCCAAATGCAATCTTTAACTTCAGAGACAGCCAAATGCAGGACAAATTGGAATCAATGCTGCCTTTGTCTTTGCTAATAAGTGGCTGCCACCCAGAGGAGCGGCACAACGGCTAATTGGCTGATCTCAATAGGGAAGAGACAATGGTGGCGAGAATGCTGGGGGATTAATTATAGGGCCGCCTTCTGCGAGCCCCAGTTTCCGCTGCTCTTGGCTTGCCATGCCTCCAGGGTGGGCCTCTCCACCCATCTTTAGAAACAACAAGCTTTCCAGCTGGAATTCTCTTACACTGGGGATTCAGACCCAACACCCTACACACACAAGGTCAAGAGAGAGAACGCCATCCAGGCAGCAGGTGGCCACCAGGAGGGAGAAGACTCGAGTGTGGGTGGAGCGAGGTGGGGTAAGAAGCATGGAACGGGGAAGTTATATGCGCCTGCTCATGAGGAAGGCAGGATCATCCCCCCTGTGCACCAAGAAACAGAGACCCCAAGAAGTGAAGGACAGGCCTGAGGACTGGAGGGATAAACCCCCAAAGCAAGCAACCATGCTCCAGCCCAGGCAGCCCGACCTAGGGTAAGGACTCCCAAGATGCTGAATCTGACCTCGACTTGACATGATTTCCAATCCCTGTCTCTCCTCCACTATTAATCTGTGGCCTCTGAAATCTTATTTCTTTGTCTTTGGGGTAAAGGAATTACCTCCTAAATGTCCCTGTTAAAATGCAAATGTATCCACCATGGAGTGTAAGAGGCATGCGTTAGCCCAGATTTTGCTGTTTAAATTAGGCACCTGACACCCAGGAGAGCAGGTCTTGAAGGAATGAAATGCACGCATCTTGATCAGGAGTAGGGGACGCTGCTGGGTGACAGCAGGCCCAGATGGAGCTCAGCGGTCGACTGTGGAATAGGGTGCGGAGTCTCCAAAGGGGCGGCATCAGGCAGGAAGACACTAAAAGGAAAGCACAAAAGGGAAACTGGGCCAAATCCAACAGTCCAAAACCAAACTTGGCATTGCCCTGCCAGACAGCCTTCTCCCTCCTGGATCCCACATCTCTGTCGCTCCACCTGGATGCCATGATGGTCCTCTCACTTCTTACCCCTGCAACCCATCTTTCCATTCTGCGTTCAAAGCAGTTCCTCCCCATTCCAACCACTGATCCTCAGCATCTTATGCTTGGCATTTGCTCTGTGTCGAAGGAAAATTGTATCAGGTATTTGCTAGAGTCAAATGGTAGGACAGATTTTATTTGAGCTACTGAGGTAAGGGAGAGAGACCACAGACCTGGGCTGAGCTCAACCCCAAACACAGCAGGGGCAACTAGAGGGGCATAGTCAATCGACTGGGTGAGAGGTCAGTGGGTACCAAGTTACTAAGAGGAATTTGCTTAGGTATCAAAGGAGGAGCAATTCTTGCTAAAACAGGGCTGGGCAGGCCAAGAACAGCAAACCAAGGACAAGGTCCAGGTAAGAAGAGAACTCAGAGGGGCCTGAGCAAAGCTGGTCACATGGGAGACCCCATCACTGATCTCTGGACCCTCTGCTCCAGTCCACCCTCCATACACAATCAGAATTGTCTTCCAAGTCTGGTGGTCTCATCAATTTCCTTCTTTAAAGCCTTCCCCTGGCCTCCGTTGTTCTCAGGACAGCGTACAAACTCCTAGTCGGATGGACCACATCAGGCAGGCCCTTTCATCACAGACAGATATCCCCAGAAACCTGACACAAAATAAAGAGTCTCCGGGATTCATGCCTCACTCCATATGGGTCCTGGGCCTCAGGGGATTAAATACACCGGAGCAAACTCTGCCCCCGCTAACATCCCACTTTCCCACACAGAGCTCATTTGTGTTTCCCAAACTCCTTCTTGGCTTTATCTCCTTGGCTTCCATGACTTCCCTGAGTGACTATCAGAGTTCCATCACCACCTCACACAGGAAGATGAGGATCAGGGGGTTAAGTTACTTGCCCAGGTCACACAGCGCGGAAGTGGGCTCAGCCCTTGTGCAGACCCAGTCTTCTGAGCCACACGCTGATGTAATGGCCCCTTGGTCCACCAGATGATCAGTTCCCAGAGCTGCTGTGTCCACACTCACAGCATCTGGTACCTGGGAGCAGTCAGCAGAAAAAGCAATGATATCACTCCTGTTTGTGGAAGGCTTACTGTGCTATGTTGAAAGGTCACTTATTGTGAATCCCATTGTGCAGATGTGGAAACTGAGGTCCTGAGCAGTTAAACAACTCACTCAGTGATACAATTAATAAAGCCACCAAGCCAGGAGTTCCACAGAGGTCTGCTTAACTGATGGCTTCACCTGTACTCTAGATGGCTTAATTCACTGCCACTAGAGCGAGTGAATGAATGAAGGACTTCAGTTCTTGACTTCTTTCCAGTGTCCTGAGCTTTCATCTGATCTCTACCACCTCCTCTCTTTCCCTCACACCTTAACCTCTGGACTCAGCGAAATGTAGACACTTTGCAAGCAAATAAATAAACAAAACCAAATTCTCCAATATTAATGCTTGTAGCTAATGCTCTTTGGTAAAGATAATTTCAGTGTTTTTTAAGATATTCACGTTCTTTTGACTGGTCTCCTTTCTAAGCACTTCTGAGTAAACACATCTATCTGGGGCTGATTGATTTTCACAATTGAGCTATTATAACCTAAACTAGGACATTCTGAGTCACAGATTCAAGAGGAGAAATGGTTCAGGCTATGTATGTGTGAGTATATGTTAATATTTTTTCTAAGTTTCCTTTTGTGCTCAACTTGAGAGAAATATTTGAAATTCAAATCAATGAGGTATTCATAGTGAGTTTGCTTTCCTTGTGCCCAGGGTAAAAATAAAATAAAAAGCTAGACTTTTTTCTTGCTCCATTATATGGTGCTGAATTTCCTTTCTCATTATGTTTACCTCCAAAATTTGAATGAGAGTAAAATTTAAAGGAATTATCACAATTCTTCCGTACATTTGCAAATCAATTAGGAGGAGCCAAATTAAACTCCTGCATTTTGCAGGAAACTGGTCTCCTTCCCCAGCTCAGGAACGACGCAGCCCACAGCTGCCTGGCAGACAAAGAACAGCTGCCATGTCTAGAAGCAAGCTTGGCATTTCAGTACTCACCTTCAGGGCCAGTGGCACCCGCTGAGCCAACCCCAAGCCGGGCAGCTCCACTCACCTGCCAGGAGTGGAGTCTCCTACAGAGTGTTTGTGCATGCTGCCTGAAACTAAGTCAGACAGGGACCTCCCCGTGCTGCACCCACTCTGCCACCTCCTGGCTGTGTGACCTTGGGCAAATCACATCACCTCTGTGAACCTTCTTTTCTTTGACTGCAAGGTGGAATCAATAATGTCTCTGTCCAGGTTATTCTGAGAATGCCATCTAGGGAGACACACCTCCCATCTGCCCAGTGGACTGGATCAGTGTGGTTTACTATCCTTTGTTCTCACTGCTCAGGGTCTTCAGGAATGCAGGAATTTGCAGATAACCTATCTGGATTGCTTAGGGCAGGGGAGGACTGGCTAGCTTTCATTTTACCCCTCTAGTCCACTCTCCACCCTTCCTCCTGTAAGGATCACCTCAGAGGACTCCTGGTGAGTTTGACCAAAGGGAGGCCCAGGCAGAAGTGATTTCATGAGGGCAGGGAGAAAATACAAAGCCTCTTGGCAATTTCTATTTCCAGCAAACAGGCTTCACTGTGGTTATCACTAGATCCTCTTGTCACCAGGCCTTGACTGGCACCAACTCCTTTATCTGAAGTACCCTTAGCTACCCCTCATTTTTTTTTTAATTGAAAGTACATTGTCCCATAGTATTAATAGGTTTAAAAAATGTTTTATGATTTCTTTTGTTCACACTGCTATATCATGCTTTCTAGGATACTGAATTCAGAGTTAACACGGTGTTGGCAAAGGGCGCTGGAACTCTGGTGGTGGGTGGGGTGTGAATCTCATACACTTAATTCCACTTGACAAAGAATCAGTTTGTGTGCCTGGACCAGCTTTGCCCCTGCAGAGTCAGGAGTGGGGGGGAAACACCTCACCTTTTGTTTCTTCTTGGCCCAATCTAAACTCAACCAAGATCTGAGGCTGAGGGGCTGAGCAGGGGGTGAGTTCCTCTCTGGGAGCCTGGAGCCCCTCGTTCCTTGGGCCCCGGGCGCATCCCTGGAGAAGCACTGCTGCATCACCCAGGCTGCAGGGCTTGGACCCTGTGACCGCTCCGTGAGGCACCTCTCAAGAAAAGCCCACCAGCAGAGCAGGCCAGAGAGAGGGCTAGTGGAGGGATGAGGTGGAGCAGCAGAGGCCTGAGCAACCAAGCCCAAGCTGCACCTGGCTGCTGGAGTTCCGCTCCAGGCCCACGGGGAGGCTGGCTGCGGCTGCAGGGGCTGCGGGCAGAGCAAGGACAGGCTGCTGTAGGCCACTGGGCTGGCCCCTTCCTGCTCCGTCCCTCAGCTACCCCTTGTGAGAAGACTTTGAGTTGCTGGCTTTCAGGGACCCTTGCAACTGTAAACACTCACGTCCCAGAGGGTGGGCACAGCGCAGGCAATGGTATGGCAGGTGGAGCCACCGCAATAGCCAGGTGACCTTGACGGCGTCTTCATGACCCACCGCTCCAGGGACTCGGAGTGAAGTGGGATCCCACTGGTACTGCCTCCCTAGAGCATACGTGTGCAGGACACGGTGCCAGGGTCTCACAGATAGTCCTTTGCTCAGAGAGGTGGGCAGCTATATCTGCCCGGCTCAGAAAGGCCCGGCCCAGCCCCGCTTTCTGACAGTCTCCAGGCTGAGGTGTGAGGGAAGCTGATGAGGAACAGGAGCTTCCCGCAGGGCCTCTTCTCAGGGTAGCTGCAACTCATTCTTCGTGGCGCCCAAGGCGCTGCCCGGCTCCTCCTCACCGGTCACCTGCCCTAGGGTGTCCGGAGCCTGGTCCCCAGGCCCCAGCAAAGGCAGCCAGCGCCACAGGGACGCCTCAGCCAGGTGTGCAGTGCTGTGCTAAGCAGACTGCCAGCCCCAACAGATGGCAGAGCAGAATCGCCATCCATCACAGCCGTAAGTGGCCAACTCCCCTCCTGGTGCCCCAGACAAATGGCTCCACTCCTCCCTCCTCCCCCAGCCCCTCCATCTCCCACCCCTGCCAGGCAGTTGGGCAGAGCCGTTTACTCAGCGAGTCCTGTGTACGGAACGCTGGGGGAGGCAGAGCGGATGACACGTGGAGATGCATCCATCATCACTGAGAGCCGGCAGCTTGCTCGGCGCAGTGACGCGCAGGCCGCGTGTGCGAGCATGTGAGCAAGCGCCTGTGCACAGCCCATGCCGTCCTCTCGGCCGGAGCCTCAGCGCCTGTGGCCTCACAAGGAGGAGTCGCCTTTCACCAGGCCCCTCCACCACCTGGTTGACACGAACCAAAACGAGAGCAGAAGCGCCTATACTTGAACAGCAGGGCTCACCACTGGTGGGCGGGCGTCAAGATGGCCTCTAAGAAGAATCACTCTAAAGTCCTGTCCCTACTTTCAAATATCAGTCTCCGCCACAAAGCTGGAGGGATCTAACAGGGCGGTGCTTGTGCGCAGGAACTGACGGGGCCTGCATGCCTTCAAAGTCAGTTGGTCTCTTGCTAACAAGGAGAAGCCTTTCCCAAATGTCCTTCTCAAACAGGTGCCCTCCTAGTGCGTCTCCCACTGGCTCCCATTCCCATTCTCTCTCCCCAAACTAGTCGATGCCTTCCCTTGAGGCCAGGACAAAGTCTGACTCATCTCTCACTCATATTTCCCAAGACTAGCAAAACAACAAACAAAATAGGGGAGGATGCATGGGTGGATGGATGGATGGATGCACTGATGATGGATGGATGGATGGATGGATAGATGGATAGATGGATAGATTTTTATTTTCATTACACTTTCAGCTGTCCACAAGCTCCATGTTAGAGAGTCATAAAGCCCCTCACAAAAATGTGACCTTAATTAGGCTGCAACAAAAGGAGTATTGTGGTGAGAGCCAAGGAGGAAATGGGGGAAATGGCCCCTCTCTGTGCTGCTCAGAAAGAATGTCACATAGGTCACAATACATCTGCTGCAAGAACACAGTAAGAATGCCGGGAAGAGGGACATGAGAATGGAAGTAGTCTTAAAAAATAAGTGCCATGAAAGAATTCAAGAAAATCAAGGAGAAGAGGCTCAGAGCTCAAAAGACTGGCAATAAATATCTGAGAGGTTGTCAGAAGGAAGCTTTGAGCCTCCTCTCTCCAGGCCCCTCATTCACAGGGACATCCTGGCCGGCCCCCACCCCCGCCAGTGGTGATGGCAGACCACCTGACATGCCCCAGGGAAGCACAGGTGCAGCAGCTGGAGTCTCAGGGCGCAACTGGTGGCTTCTGGCCCAGAGGGTTCCTCCGAACCACTTGGCATTGCTGGATCAAGCAAAAGAACTGGCAGATGTCCCTAAAGAAAGAAATCTAAATTCCAAGGTAACTTCCTTTCAACTTCATATCCCAAACTTACATGTTTACTTCAGGGAAGAAGCGCTATTTTGTAGTTTCCAGGACAATGCAGTTCATAATTTTTTCACACCTTTCAGAGCAGGTGACAGCTTGCTTACAAAACCTAATTCATCGCCATCCAGGGCTCTGAGCTGCACTTTAATACATGCACCAATAACACATCACAATAAGGTTAGAGACAGACACTCCCTCCCTCCACCCCAAACAGGCATTTTCTGGATCCAGTCATCCAAGAAGAGAACTCGCCAAGTAGACACCTTGAGCGAGGCCTCCGAAACCAGCAATGAGAGAGGCCTCCCCTGTGCAATTTCCTCTTGGACCAAGCACCACCTCCTCACCCCCTCCCCAACTTAATTGCAGGAAGAATTGTTATGCTAATTAGCATTATTCACAGAGTTAACAGAGCACAGGGTCTAAATTTAGAACCCCTGCTGCAGAGGGCTCAGACACACTGGGAGCTGGCAGAGGTGCTGGTGGGGAGAGGAGGTCTCTGGAAAGGGAAGCTCAATGGGCCTGAGGGATTGTGGAGGGGGAGGTGAGAAGGGGCCCCAGCCCCATCTTCCTCTCTACTGGGGTCTTGCACAGAAAAGCCTGTGGCTCTCAGCAGGGAGGACTTGGAGAAGGCAAAGGCCTCTGCCAAAGGAATGTTGAGCAGAAGAGAAGGGATTGTGTGTGTGTGGAGTGCCTTCTGTGTGCTGGGCCAGAGACCAGCCCTGGCAACTCTGACTTTCTTCCGACCTGTCTTTCACTTGCAAGCTGAACCACTTCAGAGAATTCACTCTGCCTGTTGGAGGCCCATGCCTTCGTCTGTGTTGGGGAGCCTATGCCTATTCTACAAGCCAACGGGTTCTGAACCAGGCCCCAAAGCAGGGGTCCACCTGAAGGCAACGATAATCGATAATCGCTGGCTGGAATGACAGTGAGTAAGAAAGAGGAGAACTTAGAAGGGAACCACCAGCCTGGGAAGAAAGTGTTCTTAGTCTTCTTCTATGAACCCAGAAACTAGTACTGAAGCCTGCCACGGGACAGAAGCCCTCACGTTGCTGAGACTCGCAACCAGGGCTGCCTGAGCATGATGACGGCGTGGTTGCCTCCGCTGTCACTTATCCTGGCTGGAAGGGAGCAGCAGCTCCCCCGACTCCGGCCGCCCTCCTGTGAGCGCCTCCGCCATTGCTTCATGGCCGGAAAGACCAAGATGGCTTCAACGGAAAGAAAGATAGGCCAAGTGGATGGGTCCTGCCTCCTACCTCTCCATCCCTATCATCTCGAGGGTTAGCAAAGGGGGCCCAGCAACCAGGACATCTGAGTGCGTCCCATGTGCAGTGAGCTGCCCACCCCCCCGCACCCCACCTTGTCATAGCAAGGCTGTAGAGTCTGATGGTCAAGAGCATTGACTCTGCCCAGCCTGGAAGCCCTGGATGTGTGACCTTGGACAACCTCTCCCAGCTTCAGTTTCCTCAGCTGTGAGCATTCATCTGAGCACAAAGCTAAATCCCAGCCTCCCCCTAAAACTTAACCGAGGAACACCTCTCTGCCATGCAGCTCTGTCACGTCTGGTGCAAGGGCGATGTGGGAAAGATGTGGGTCTCCCAGCAGTCAGGAGATGTGTGTTCAAACCCTGGCTCAGATCTCTCCTTGGCTGTGGGACTCAAGCAAGTCTCTGCGCCTCTTGAAGCCTCAACACCCTCAGCTTTAAATGAAAAGGAAAACTCCTCTGGGGCAGGCTGGTTCCACAGATTAAACCAGCACTAGGGTGATGCTGTTTATGCTCGAAAGCGCCCCACATGTGGAGACGCCGTGCAGTCCAGCTGTGGCATGGGATTGAATGTGGGGTCAGGGTCTCCCCCAGCCTTGCTGTTGCTCCTCTGTCATCCACCACTCTTCTTTCCTCCCACGAGCACTGATTTCCCAGTGTCCATTGTCCATCCCTCTCTGTCGCACTCTGCAGTGATCTGACCACCCACCGGGCCCTCAGCTACCACCTGCGCCCAGATCCAGCTACCCAACCCCACTCAGACATCCTGCCCAGAGGTCCCATTGGCATTACCAACCCCCCAGGGCCCCAAGAGAACGCCCCGTCCTCTTCATCATCTTGCAACTCTTCTCTTGTCTGTTCCCCATCTCCAGTGAGCAATTTCAGCATGTCTCCAGGAGCCAAAGCCAGAAACTGGGGAGTCATCCTGTACCCTCATGCATGCTCCCAGTCAAGTCCTCCAGCTCGACCTCAATAGCTCTTAATCAGGCACTGCTTTGGCCAGGCCTATGTATCTTGTCTGGACGGAGAGGCAGCCTCGGCCCTGTTCTCCCGACACTTGCTTTGCTCTTCAAACGATGCAGTGGTCCGCAAGTTCTTCCTAAACCGCAGATCTGCTGGGTCCTTCCCCTGCTGAACCCTGAGGGCTTCCTACTGCCACAGGTGTAGGTCCAAGCTCCTGGGAAGACCCTAAAAGACCTTCACCATCTCAACTCCAGGGTCTGGTGCATTCTGTCCCCGAGTGGCAGTAGGGCAAGGAGGCACATTCAGAGTCACACACGGGATGGATATTTGACTTACACCTGCTGAGCTCCTGCTGCAGTTCTGGCTCTGTGTTAAGCACTTGGCATTCGTTTCCTCATCTAACCATCATGCCTCCCACCTGGGGCTGGTATGTCATAATGTGGTAGGCAGAATAACAGCCCTCAAAGACATCCACACCCTAACTACAGAGCCTGTGGCTGCAGCCTGATAAAAGAGGATGCAGAGATGATTGAATCAAGGGTCCTGACATGGGTTTTCTTGGTTATCTGGGTGGAGTCAGTGTCATCACAAGGGTACTTAGAAGAGAGAGGAAGGAGGGTCAGAGAAAGAGGTGCCAGGACAGAAGAGAGACTGGAGAGGGAGCCATGAACCAAGGAGCACAGGCAGCCTCCCGAAGGAAGACCACCCTGAGACCCTAACATTTAACTCCATAAATCCCACTTTCAACTTCTGACCTCCAGAACGCTAAGATAACAAGTTATGTTGTTTCCAACCTCGAAGTTTGTGCTAATGTGTGACAGCAGCCATGGGAAACTAGTACAGAGCCCAGAGTTCAACAGTGAGTAAGAAGCCCAGGTCCAGCCTCTGGCACCAAAGTCTCAGGGTTGGGAATCCCATGCCAAGTTGGGTGGAGAAAACTGGGTGGAATGGAAACTCCTGTAATGAGTTTCTAGTCATGGTGGAGTTCAAAAGAGCCTGAATCATGACACACGCGAGATGAGATCTCTCCATCGGATGTGTGTTCGCTGCAAGACAATGGTTTTCAAATCACTTAGCAGCAGAACCCTTCTTCTGGAAGAGAACTTCCTGGGATCTCTGCTTAATCTAATCCAGTTGACCGCAGAGCTGTGGCTGGACAGGGAGGTTAGGAGGCTGGGGGCCCACATGCTGAGCTGCCCCTCCTGCAGACCCCTCGGTGCTTCTGCAATTCCCTGGGATTGCTCAGAACCAGACTTGAAAGTATCAGCCTAGAGCTGTTCTGAGTTTCCTCCAAATCTGCGGTCGCAGGAGCCTGGCAATTTCTCTGGAGACACCCAACAGAGGACACACGGTATCTCGCTGAGCTCCTGAAGCAGGGGCGGGAGCCAGGGAAGGTTTAAGAGCCTGTTGCAGACGCTACTAACGATTTTTTGTTACTTAATTCTCCTAGAGCTTTGACAGGTTCCCATAACTTAGGGTTTATTTGCTTTCTCTTGAATGTCACATATAATTCTTGTCGAAATGTTTATTTGCCTAATGCAACTTTTAGTGCCCGGGTAATTTATTCCCCCTATTTGTCAGCCAGGAGGAAGGAAGGCTACTTTTAGCCTCCGACTAGCTGGTGGAAAGGAATACAGTGGCCCCACTCTCACCGCTGGGACACAAGGGGGTATCTTGGCTACTGCACACCTTTCTCTGAGAAGAACATAGTCCACTCCCAGACCCTCCCGCCCTTCCTGTGCCATCTGCAAGCTCAGTTCTGACCAGAAGCAGTTTTGTTTTCTGCAGAAAGAGCAGCCTAGGAGGAGGTGAAATTGTATCATCACGCGCCCTTGGGGGAGGCTAAAATCAATTCTCTGGATGCAATGTCGTTTCCAAATCGAATCAATCCATGAATTGTGAGAGAATTCAATCCAACCTACACTAATTGAGCGCCTACTATGTGTGGAGTTCTGGGCCGGGCTGGGGATTCAGCAATAAATAAGCCTGCATTCCTGTCCTCGAGGAGTTGACGGCTGATAGGGAGACAAGGCTGTGAACTGATAACTGCAATGCCATCCGCATGGTTCCAGGGAATGCAGGGAGGAGAACCACACCGCTCCTGGGAGCCAGCAAAGACTGGGGGCATAGGATACAGCCTTACATGGGATACAGCCTCACACTGTCCTGGGGTAGGGGAGCGGGGAGGCATTGCAGACATAGGGAGCCCATTGCAAGAAAAGGCAGAGTCACATGGGGTGGGCTGGAGACACGGAGACCAGGTCATGGCAGCACTTGGATGCTGTCCGGGGACTTTGAGGTCACTTGTAAGCGATGAGGCCCCATCGGTACTTGGTATTAGGAGATAACTGTGGCAGCAATGTGACAATTAACCCGGAAAAGACAGGCCAGGTGTGCTGAGCCACCTCTAGGGGTCTTTGCAGCAATGCGGGAGAGATGGTGAAATTGTCCAGGTGGTAAAGATGGAGGAGGCAGGAGGGACCAGAGAAGGGACAGGAAGGAGGTCTCAGATAATGTCCCTGAATAGGGAGCACAGCAAAGACCAAGTCTGTGGGCAAGAGGAGGCCAGATCTGGAGCTGACACAATGGGTGTTGGAAATGAAGGTCTGGGAAAGGCCAGTCTGTGCCTGGTTTGCTGGCCAGAGAGGACTGTGGGAGCCTGGGGGCCTGGGGACCCTGGGCTGGGCCCCACCCGAGGACATCTGCCCTGGTTCTAGGAGATCCTTATCTGCCCACCTGCTCTGCTCAGGTCAACCGAAGTACCTGGGGCAATGATGATTCTTCTAAGAACTTCCCTGAAGCTTGAGAGGCCTTCCAGAAGTGGGAGGAGTCACACTGAGGGCCCGCCCTCCAAAGGAACAGGGGAAAAGCGGGGACAAAGAGATGGTGGGTTCTCAGAAATCTAGAGAGGGGCTAAGCTGGAGCACTCTTCCTCTACAGAGAAGATGGTACTAATAATAGTGCCCACCTTACATAATTGTTGGGAAAATTAAATGAGGTAATGTCATGAAGCACTGAGACAGCATCAGGTACTCAGTAAGCACTGACTAAGTCAGTGACTCCTTTTCTTTTTTTTCTTAAACCATCATCACCTTATAAAAGGAGCTCCAAAAGCCAGAAGGTATGATGCCTCCAGTCTTTCCAGAGAACCCTGAGTCTAGCCGGGTCCATCATTTGTTCTAAGCCTGGGGAGGAGCCTCCCTGTGTGATTGAACACAGCAGGCCCAGGAGGCATGGGGCCAGCCCAGGTCTGGCCACCTCCTGTTGGTGCACACAGGCTGAGTCAAGGTCACATCCTCCAGGCAGGGCGATCCCACCTGGGGCAACCCCACTGCAGGAGCCAGCAGTCACAGGACCCTCTCTCTAGCTCACTCTTCTGTCAGTTCTGCTCTAGGCTGAGGAAAGAGCCATTCCCTTCCGTCTCACCAGTGAGGGGCTGCCTCCTGGGCCTCCTGCACAAGAATCAGCTCAGGACCTGACTGGGGGAACCAAAGACTCTTCCTGGGGGACTGACGGAGGAACACTCTTCCTGATGCCCAGGCTGTGGGCCCCTCTCTCCACTCTGTTCATGAGCTCCCTGTCCCGAGTGCCTATGACGAGTCACCCAGTGAGCGCAGAGGCCACTTCTCCACTCTTGTGTTAAGGGTGCCCGGGAACGGAAACTCTCAGATAACAAAGAACCCCAAAGCCATTGCTCATCGCATTTGCATAATATGATTTTTTTCAACAGATTTACCTTCCTAATTACGCTTGTCTCTAGCCAATATTAAAGTGATTTTGCATTCCCTGAGCACACTGCGATGAGCGAGGCTGCTCCGGAGGTGGCTGGGAAATCAGGCTGTCATCCTGGAGGCTGAGGTTTTGCCACAAGTGGGTAATTCCCAAGTGAGGAATTAAGAAGGCCTACCTACATTCCTTGTGGGGCAGAAAAGCAACCACTGACATTCGTGCCGGCTTTTACAGCTGACAAGGACTTCAGAAGCATCGCCTCATTTGATGCTTACGAAGACCCCACCACCCGGTCTCCAGGTGGGGAGACGGAGGGTGCTTGTCTTCGGACAGGCGGACAGGCGGACAGGCAGACAGGCAGGAGTGAAAGCAGGGCTGCAACCCAGGTCTCGTGGATCCCAAGCTCTTTAGGGAGAGTCTCCCAAGAGCTCTCCTGCTCTTAACTGCATGGCCTCTACCACGAGCATGGTTGCTGAAGCACCAAGAGCAACGGCCCAGTCTGTTCGTGCCTCCTGGACCGCGGCCTCGGTGCCCGCACAGGGACTCGCGAGTCGGCTGTGCGACTCGCCCTCACCAGCGGGGCAGGACAGGAAACACGCGTGTTCCTGGAGTCTTGCCTCCTGCCGTTCTTGGATTCCTTCAGCTGCTGTGTAAATCAGCCCAGGCTGACCTATTGGAGGAGGAGAGACCTGGGGTTAGCTGCCCTCATTACCCCAATCACCAGACGTGGGAGAGGTCACTGGAATCCATTCAAGCTTGGCTGGCACGTAACTTGACTCAGCTGAGATCAGTCAAGCTGCACCCAAATCATAGAATTGCTCAGCTGCCACCAAGTCCCAGGAGGACTTGTTACAAAGTAACAAGTAAAATATAACAAAAGCAAAAGCAAAAAGCAACTGATCCAGGAAGCACTGGTTCTCACTGTAGAAGTGTTGGCAGAAGTGTTTCCATATACCAGCCTCTGCCCTCTCTCTGCGTTCTCTCACTCCAGCAGAACTAGAATGATCTGAGAACCCCTGGGGATGTCAACTGAGATGCAGCCCAGGCAATTTCCTCACTTCAAAGACCTGGACTCACTCACTTCTGAAATTCTGTTCCCGGAACTTATAAAAGGTGTATTTCTTGATCCACGTCTCACAGCCCATAACCTCTCTTCCCTAGTAAATTCCCACTCCGGATCCCACCCACTCTTTGCCCCTCTAGAGACTCCAAACATAGTCAGCTAGGATTTCAGAAACAAGTGCCCAAGAAAACTAAGCCAGGGGTTTCAAGGCCCACAGGCAAATCCAGATAATCACTGGGATGGTAAAGTACATATGACTGGACCCATATGCCCAATAGTTCATAAAACACTTTTTCTGGGTCTATGTGTATAAGGGTATTTTCAGAAGAGATTGAATAAATATCACCCTCACCCATGTGGGAGCGGCACAGATCCCCTGAGGCCCAAAAAAGTGAGAAGGGAAAGTCTGCTCTCTGCTTGTCCTGTCTTTAGACATCTACCGCCTTCTTCTCGGGTCGCTGGGTTTGGACTGGGATTACACCACTGGCCTTCCTGATCAGATACTCCCCTGAGCCAATTTCTCATGGTAAATCTCTCTATCCTAGTCGTTGTGTTTCTCTGGAGAGCCCTGGCTGATACCATCACCAAGGTCAGCTTTGTCTAAGCCCAGGCACATCGGGCTCTAAATCTCATCAGTGTTGCGAAGCAGTTCTGCTCAAGGCTGGGTCTGGATGCCTAGTTCCAGACACCGCTGGCCCCACTCATGCTCCGGTAATCAGCTCTGTCCTTCCTGCAAGCGCCCAAATCCCAGTGACTATGACAAGTCACTACCCCTCTGTTTCCGTTTCTCCCTCTGTCAGACGGGTCTATCAACATCATCTATCTCATGAGGCTGTTTTGCAGGGTAATTGTATGCATTTAAAGCCCTTAGCACAGTCCCCGCATATAGTAAATGCTATGTCAGTGCCCACTTCTCCTACAGCCACGTCTCCTGTATCATCTGTGTGACCGTCGTCCTTGTTCTCCGTGTCTGGGAGGGAGGACCCTGGAAGGAAACATGAAGTTCAAGTTCATGGTTTCGATCCCTCACTTTAGCCCCACAGAGTCCCCCTGAGCCTGCTCAGAGCCCTCCAAGTTAAGGTCCCCACATGCCCGTCTTTCCCTGTCTGCCCTTTCCTGGACCGAAGCCAGCGGGCAGTCTGCAGCTTTCTTTTTCTGACTCATTAGTCCAAAAGCTGTTCTGAAAGCCACACTCTAGCCTGGTCCTAATTCTGGGTCAAGGACAGGCTTCCTCCTTGCCATTCCACCCCGAACTCCCTTCATCTGTTGTGCGCTCAACACCCATTGTCGTCACACGAGGCAAGTCATGCTATACACTTGGAAGCAGGAGAATGAAAGTTGAAGTCCAGGCCACATCACTTACCCAACGGGAAAATTGCTTCACTGCAGAGGTAAGATTTCATCTTCCAAGTGGGCTCTTGATTCCTGCCCGCTAAAGGGTGTTGTGAAGATTAAAATGAGATGTATGTGTGTGCGCACATATGTATACACATGTATATGTATATGTGTGTACATGTATGCATGCATATATGTACATGTGCATGTGTGTGTATATGATAGAGGAATGGTAACTTCCGTAACAAATAAGTCCTGATGTTCCAGCCACTCATCACGATTGAAGTGTTTCTCATTCACATAATAATTGAATGACATTGATTTTGTTTACTTAGTGGCTTTCCTCTGCGTGATAATTTAGGGCCCAGGCTACCTCCAGGGTGTATTTTGCCACCCCATAGAGGCATGGAGGCCTAGGCAGAAAGAGACGTTGATGAAGACACACCTTCTTTTTACCCACCTTGACCCAGAAGGAACATGATCCTTTCCCCTCACATTCAGTTGGTGAGACCGGCGATGGGCCACCTAGATGTCAGAGGGACTGGCAGAGAAGCGGTCCCTGGCCGGGTGGCACTTCCCAGTGGCAACTCGACAGTATGGGGAGAGAGGACACAAACCCATGCTGTGGGAACACCTGATCCTGTCTGCTGAAGTCCACACGTGCTTTCAGAAATACCTTGGTGCTTAGGACGTAATGAAAACAGCGCTTAACACTGCCAGAGCCACAGCCCCCCTCCATTACTATTACTGGTTACCGCAGCTGCTCCGTGAAAGAGATTACAAAGCCATCTTGCAGCGTGGTGGTGAGTGTTGCATAAAGATGAGAAAGTATGAATTGTACTACTGTCTCTTCCTACATCTAGTCCCCAATTACCCGTAAGTACTTACAGGAACAGGCCCTCCTAGGCCGAGCTCCTGGGAGCCACACACAGGACTTGGCTCCCTAATAAAGAGAAAGCAGCCCCTCTGCTCACTCCACCTCCACCCCAAGGCTGCGTAGAGCACTTATTCTTCTCTGACATCCCTAATCCTCCTAAGAACCACTACAGGTAGTTCCCTGGGTCATGTTCACGTAATCAGAATAGTCTCTTCTCTCTGAGACTCAAAATGAACTCAAAGTAAAAAAAAAAGGGGTGGGGGATGTCATCCCTCCTCCCCCCACAACTATTTCTTTTCAAATAGAAATGATGTCACGGGCAGTTCTTTTCCAAGTCTCCCCTCCCACCAGCCCACCCCCTCAATTTCTGCTAATTATCATTCCCTCTCACTTTTTTCTGGGCTGTTTACTATGGAAAGCATTTTATTTATAGGAGTGTATCTCCCCCAAGTTTTGGATCAAAAACTTTAAACATGACTAACCCTGGTTTTTATGTTAGAATTACTTTTCTGGATAGACTGTGGGCCTGTTCATATGAGCCGATATTTTCATCATTTACAAAAGAGAAAAGGAAAAGTTCTGTGCTGCAGACACAGACACTGGGGTCCTTTGGGAGGAAGTCAGGAGGAGCAATCCCAAGAGAGGCATAGATGAGGTCAGATAAGGTTCATCAAACATGCATTCCATCCCACCCCCTTTCTCCAGAATGATGTGGTAGATTTGAATTCTGCTTCTGCTTCCCTGCATGACTTTCAACAAATCATCAGCCTCCCTGAACCTCAGCTTCTTCATCCATAAATGGCACCCCAATGCCCAGCTCACTTCAAGGTGGGCTCTGAGACAATTGACAGACTTAATATACACAATACAGCTGGCATTGTCCATGATGTTGAGTAAGGAGATCATTCCCTTTGCTGTCCTCCCTTCCAAAAGAAAAACAGACTCACCTTTCTGAGTTGGGGATGAGCTGGAATTTTTCTAATCAAAAAGTAATTTTTCAGAGAACGGAAGTCACACATCGTGTCTCTTCAAGTAATAGTGCCTCTGTATTGCTGCTAAGTTTGAGTCAGAGAGCAGGAAAGAATGACCATAACAGGAAAAAATCTCACTGTATAAAATTCATGTTAAATTGTTAATACTGGATTTTTAAATCTACAAAACAGCGATTTCATGCCACTCAATTTACATCAAATACTACTACTACTAATAGCAAACGAGTATGTATTACTTATTACTCTTGAAGTACTAAGTCCTTTCCTAAGCACCTTAGTGCTCATTACAATCTCACAACTCTGCAAGGAAGGTGCTACTGAAAGTCCATCTGAGAGTCAACAAAATTTCAACACAAAGAGGTTAAGTGACTTCTCTGAGATCACATAGCTAGTAAGTGACTGAGCTGGGATTTGAACTTGAATAGTCTAGCTCCAGAGGCCATACTTTAAGCTACTACATTTTACTGCCTCCTGCACGAATAGTTGAGAGGGCTCCAGAGGAAAATCTTGTGTCATTCAGCTCTCAAATGAACAGGGAGGAAGAAGGGTACAGTGCCAGGCCAGCAGAGATGCCCGGAGGGAGGAAAGAGCCCCTATCAGTCAGCAATCAGCCTGAAGTTCAGAGCCTGCCCTAGGAAGACCATGATGCTCCCTCCAGAACTACAGGGCAGGGACTGGCAGACACCCAGCTCCACCCACCTTCCCGAGCATTTTATTTCCCTATCTTTTGTGGCATGACTCTCATAAAACTATTCATTTCTTAATTCTGATGGCAGAAAGGAATTTAATCAAGTTGCTTGAATATGACGACAGCCTCCCACTAAGCCAGCTGCCTCCCGAGGTTCATTGGAAGACAACGCCCAGTTAATACTAACTCCAACAGCAAACATTATGGCTTTCAATTTAGAAGATTATGCTTCTGGTTAGTTATGTATCGTATGTGTGCATGCGTGCTGGGTGGCTCATCTCATCAGTGCAGGAGCATTTTGCCAGGGTTATAAAAAATGCCATTTTCTCTGTGAACCCTTTCCACTCAGTGATCCAGTGAAGCAACATGGGATCAAAATCACATTCTGAAAAATAATTGATCTGTTCAGCAGCTTTCAGACCTACATTCCAACTGCTCCAAAGAGCCATTTTCAAGGGAAGCCAGGGGCCATGGTAGGAGGGGCTGCAGGTCTGCTGCAGCCCTGTCTGTGGACCTTGAAGGGAGGGAGACTGGGTGCTGTCCGTGGTGCTGAAGCCAAGCTGTCCCAGAATTGCCCCTGAGTGCAAAAGAACACTGGCTAGAGGGGCTGGTTGATTATCTGGGGAGCTGTGTCTGTTCTAGGGTCTTGGATCATTACATTTTCCTTCTTTCCAGAGCTCCCACTCCTCTCTGCAAATCTGGATCCAATCCTCCAAGTGCCTTCTCTTGTGCTTGCTCTCTCTCTGGCGGCTGCCTTCATCCTGAGGAGCTCATTCCTACTAACCATTCCGTGCTTCTTCCTTTTTGTTCTTTTTTGTTTGGACTCAGGATGGCATGAAGCCTCTGGTGGGTCTGGTATTTCTGTGTTTCAGAAATACAGACCAATCTCTATTCCCTTTACTCATGTTTCCTCTCCCTCGATTTCCCACCATCTCCGCCTCCCACCTTGCTTCTTCTTTCTTGCCCTCCCCTTCTTCTTATATCCCTTTCTTTCTCTGTTTTCTACTCTGCCCCTCCTTCCTCCTTGACACTCTCTCAACATGTCCCTCCCTCAACTCCCTCTTCTCCCTCCCCTTCCTCCCTCACCTACCTGCCCCCTCTCCCCAATCCCAACCTACTCTAGCTCCCTTTCTGCCCTCCCATTTCCATCTGTCTCCCTCATGGTCTTGCCCTTCCTTCCCATTGCTTTGTCTCTCTCCACTACTCTTTCTCTTTTCTTGTCCTTTTTCACCATTTCTCCTCTCTCTCTCTCTCTCTCTCTCTCTCTCTCTCTCTCTCTCTCTCTCTCTCTCTCTCTCTCTCTCTCTCTCTCTCCTTCCTTCATCCCTCCTATCTCTCAGTTTTTCTGTGTATCATTTCTCCCTCTCTCCACCTCCATTTTCCCCTCCCTCCCTGCCCCTCCCTCCCTCTCCCCATCTCTCTTCCCCCTCCCAACCTCTTCTCTGCACACAGACCTCCTCTCCAAGAGCATGTCCCCTCCCCGCCAGTTGCCTGGTGAATTCATTTCAGCAGCTATTAGGGATCAGCACCTGCCCTGATACTTGGTGGGGGAAGATGAGTTTGAGATAAGATAGGCTGTTTCAATCTCAGCACATCTGTAATTGCATTACCATTAAATTGCACCATTTTCCAAAGGTGAGAGCCCCGGGCCCTTGTGCTAAGAGTCTTCTGTAAATCCACTGCCAAGTCCTGCATGATATGGGGCCCCAGGCAGAAGGGAGCATAGATCTTACTTGATTTGACCACCAGATTAATCCCCCTTGTCTTCAGGGTCACTTGTTTTCCATTTTATTTCAAAGGTAAAAGAAGCCCTGGGAGTCATTATTTCTAACCTCCTCATCTCACAGATAGAGACTGAAGCTCAGAGGAAGAAAAGGAGTTGCCCAAGGTCACACAGCCATGAGCCACTGAGTCTACAGATGTCCCTCATTGTGCAGCCTTCCTGCAAGCTAGAAAGGGGTGGGGGAGGGGGAGGGGAACAGAATTTTCCTGTTCCAGGAGGGCTGATCTTGGTCCAATATGCAAGGACTGACTCAGTCAAATGGTCAGGGTACAAAAATGGTACCTGGGCCAGAGGATGAAATCACGATGACTTCTGGTGGTCTGTCAGGTTTGGCCAGGGAATACAGAGAAAAGCATTCAGCCCTGAGGAGAGGACAAAGCTGGCAAAAGCTGAAGAGAGATTGGGCATCTTAGTGTTCAGGACAGATGGGCTGGTGTGCAGGGCAGGACTCTTTCCAGCTAGGACCTGGGAGGCACAACTAGGAAATCTGTGCAGACGGCAGCACATAAACCAAGGCAATAAGACAGGGGCAGACAGCCGGGACAGCAGTCTGGGGCCTACCCAGCTTGTGCCTGTGTGGAGGCTGGTCTAGGGAGGAGCTGGGAAGGGTGGAGCCTAGAGGAATGGAGATCTGGATGGGATAGAGCCCAAATGAAGGGGAGGCAGGATGCAGATGCCAGCTGGGGTGGATTCAGGGGGAGAGTCAAGTACAAAGGGTGGTTTGGACATTGGAAAGGGCTTCAGACAGCAGGCAATGAGCAGGAAACTAGTGACAGAGCCCAAGCAGAAGAGTTCCCCGAGACCAGAGAGGGTGTTCCCTGGCACAGTGCTCTGTCCCCTTGGATCCTGTTCTGCCTTGTTGGTGGCCTGGTCCTTGGTTCTTAAGGAAAACAGATGCAGGGTTGAACACAGCTCAGTCTTTCCTGCACTGGAGGTTCATTCCCAAGCTCACACACTCTCAGACAGCCTAGGGACAGACGGTTTGGGACACGGGGCAGGGTGGGTAAAGAGATCATCACTGCAGTGGCTCTGGTGGGTCAGACAGCCCAGTGATGCCCACCTGCACCACCACGGGCAGCAGGAACCCCAACGGGCAGACCAAGATGATGCAGGTCTCCAGAACAGCACCCCCAACTCCAGGGCAGAGAGGCCAGAAGCAAACAGATAGCCAGCAAATGTGTCCATGTGTCCCAGGGTCAGCCTGCTGCAGTGGTTACACCTGCTCTGGCAAAGCAGTTACTTAGAAGCCCAGCCTGATGCAGAGAGAGTGGGAGGCACCCGGGGGGACAGAGGGGGGTTTAATGATGTGAAATAGCTCCGTGTGTAATCTGGGTGCACTACAAGGGCTGCTGAGAGCCTCTAAAAGCTTCCCTGAGCTGGCCCGCCTCTGAGGCTGACCCATTATGTTGTTTGCTGCGTTGTGACCAGGCGAAGTCAGCCCTGGCCCTGGCTCCATCCGCAGCGCTCCTGTCTCCCAACTCCAGGTACCCAGGGGGCCCCCACCACATGTCAATGGGCACAAGGCCAGCTGCCCCAGCAATTCTTAGATAAATCAATTAGGATAAATGAGCTTAGTGATGTACGATGCCCTTGCTCCACTGCGTGCCTTCTGAACTATTAGTTCTCCAGAGAAGATTAATTATGGGAGTGCCATGCTAATGCTCTTTTAATGGAATCTGTTATTTAAGTTTAAGAGGAGCAGGTATTGAATGTATAGGAATTAGATACCTGTTATGTGGATCCCAAATCAGTGGGTAATGGATGGATATAACCTCAGGATGGACTTGTTGATATAGAAAGAGAGCCAGTAATCACTCCAAACCCGGCAAAAGGGTGCACCAAGTCCTGGAAGGTTTCCTGGAATTGATTGCGTGTTTGTGGAATTAACTTTTTACCCTACTTGAATGGGAATTCTTATGCTGGTGAGAAAAGATTAGAAAAAACTGAAAATGAGCTGTTGAAGGGAAGAGGCTGGGTGACAAGGATCTAGAGAGAAAAAGCTCATTCAATTCAAGGTCATATTAATAGAGGTATAATATCTTGAGCAAAGGAGTCTTGGCCCTAACAGTCTAGTTGCGTGTAAGAAGTCGTGCTTCCCAAGTGGCATTGACCAGAGTGGAGAGAGGTCAGAAAATAGAATCCTGTGATAGTTGCTGGTAGCTCCTGGAAGATGAGGATGGGGGAAAGCAACGTTCACTCTCTGAAGCAGTGGTTCTGGGACCTGACTACTTAGAATCATCTGGGAGAAGTTTCAGAAAATACCAACGATCAAACCTCCTCCCCAGAAATTCTCATTCACTTGGTCTTAAATGGACCCAGGCATTAGTATCGTTTTAAAAACTCCCCAGGTGATTCTAATGTGCAGCCAAGGTTGAGAACTTGGCTGCTCTCAAGGACGTCACAGGCAGAAGATACATTTATTATGTGTGACTCTACAGAACAGAACACATATGAATGGAATCTGTGGTGGGTGGGTCAGCAGAGCTTAGGGATGGAATTAGCCATCAAAGTGGCTTAAACCAAGGTCTGGTTCCTCTGTAGAAGATGCTAGTAATTGAGTCACAGCACTCAGCAGGTAGAGAAATCAGAGCCACAAAGGTGGAAAGAATTTGCAATCAACTTCACGTTTACTCATTGAATCCTTTCAGGGAGAACCAGTGAAGTCAGACATGTTGCCCAATTCCTGGAGTCCGTTGGGGGTTCAAGGCAGTGCCAGTGTCTCTCATCAGAGCATTATGGGGTGTGCACATTCAGGCCCTGTCAGGGACCAGGTGCATCACCAGGTACCTGGTCCTGCTCCCCAGGAAGGAGGAGTCTGGCAAGACCTGGGCAGAAGAGCCAGGTACCTACCTTCCTGGACAAAGGTTGGGACTGAGATTCTATCTTGGGTGAACTAGTCAGAACCAGAAGCTCTTCTGACCAGGAAGAGTGGCAGCATTTTGGGGAGAAATGAAAGCGTGTTCCCCAAACTCCAGAGACCAGGCCAGCAGGGGCATCACCTCCACAGCACTTCACTCCGAACAACAGCCCTGTGAGTCGTGGGAAGCTACCAATGCATTAAAGATGCAGAATATGGAGGCTCAGAGAGCTTACAAGCCCCACCTGGTTCCACAGCCTGACTGCAAAGCTCCTTCCATACCCCAGGCTTAGGGTCATGCTGCAGAGGTCGGGGTGGCTGTGTGCACCCAGGGCTGGGCCCCGAACAGCAGGCTCTGATGGAGGGCACCACGCCACCGCCTGCAGGGCAGCCCTCCCCTGCCCCCAGAGTCTGGGAGGTCTTCAGGGCCCCAAGAAGTCCTGTGGAAGATACACGATGCTGTGACATGAAACTAGGTCTTCGGAGTCCCTAAGAAGGGCCAGTGGAGGATACATGATGCTGTGTGACGGTGGCAGGGGCAGAAGTGGCTGCGCAGAGGCAGAGGTTTTGAGAAGCCTCAATGCCGTCTCCCAAAGGGGAGCAGACCTGTGCTGTGCCCTGCATGGGGGTGGGTATAAATGGTCTGGAAATGACAAACCCATTATCCGGCAAAGTCGCCTTGCCCTATATACACGGGGCTGTGATGACGCAAAATCCCCTAATAACTACACACACACACACGCACACACACACGCACATGCACACAGACACAAAAACAACAAAGGAACACGTTTGTTTACACACAAGCTACAAGCTACACTTGGTTTCTTTCCCTGCAGTCATCCCCAAGTCTTCGGCAAAGCTGTGTTTAATGCCCCAGCCCCATCATGACTAGACCAAAGGCTTGCCATGCTTGGGCCAGAGCAAACCAGGAGTGAGTGCCTTTTAATGAAACCAGAAGGCCCATACTCAATACCTGGTGAAGGAAAGAATCAGTGAATGAATGGAGGGATGATGGGATGCATGGATTGCTTTGTGCTACAGTAACTCCGTTACTGCAATCTTAATAATTCACATGTTCAATTCAATTTACAGCGAACGATAAGTTTTAACACGTTTTATCTCAAGTCCCTGATGTGCCGACTTGATTACTCCCACTTTACAGATGAGGCATCGGAAGCTCAGACAGGTTAAGTCACTTTCCCCAAATGCACAGCTAGCACCCAGGAAGCTGTAGAGCAGAGAGCCAGGTGAAGTCTACACCTTCACCATCAGTTTCCTGTCTAGAAACCCCATTCCATCTTTTTCTAGTCCATCACCCTGTCTTCTCTTATTTAGAGCACTTCCTCCCACCTGACTTTGTTACTCATGTACCTGTTACGGTCTGTCTCTCCAGTATGGAAGATCCAGGAGGGCAGGGGTCTGCTCTTTGGCTCCCCACCACGCGCCCAGGTCCTAGCAGAGTGCAGCACACAGATGTCTCACTGAGCAGCAATGTGTGCTGGGCTGAGGGACTGCTCTGGGGGCAGATGGTGGGTTGGGGGATGTGCTCCCGGGACACGCCTAATTCCTCCCTGTTCTCCTTTGCAAAGCTTCAATAAACAAACGTGAGTTTGGTTACAAATTATTTCTGCCATCTTTCCTGCAATGGCGTTAACAGCTGGCTGAACTACAATATATCAATTGTATAAATTCCAAGGGCATTTCGATGTTTCAATCTCCTTATGCATTTCTAGTTGACCAAAGTTGTTCAAATTGTCATTAACTGCAATCCCATCACCTGGCTCACTGGACAGGAAGGCAGTGGTTTGGGTTTAACGCCTCAAGAGCCGTTGAGGGGAGAGGCCTGAGCAGTCAGGAACTGGAGAAGGAGCTGCTGGGAAAAGTCTACAGGCTGTTTTAACACTTAGACCTCATTCCTCATTTTCCCCTGGGGTCTCTGTTTGACCCCCTTTATCCAACTCCTGTATCTGATCATTTGGGACCTAAAGGCCATTTCCTGCTACATTTCCTTCCAAACCTGTGGCTGATAGGTCTTCTCCTTCACAGAACAGTCCTACTTCAAATTCAAGCCGTGTTGTAGACACGAGAAGAGTTGTGAAGAAAGAGGAGGCTCTATTTGGTAAAGTTATGATCCATTGAGAGTTGATGGGAAAAGGAAACATGCAAGTTCTTTAGGGGTGTGCCCTAGTGGAGTAGTGGTTTATTCAACTGCCCCAAGGCAAAGCACAGTCCACATCCATCCCAAGGACCCAGGTTCGTGTCCCAGGCCAGGAAGAACAAGCAAAATGTACAACTAAAAAAAATGCTTCTTCCTTGTCTCTTGTTATGCCTGCCTGCCTGTTTGTCTTCATTCCTATGTGTATTTCTTCCTTTAAAAAGAAATGTTCTTTAGGGCTGGAACAAAAACTTGGTCATTATTTTATTCCCAGTACCTGGCACAGAGAACTACATGATATTTCTTAAAAGAAGGAATGGTTCTAATACAAAGACCATGCCTAGACTTAGGACCAGATAACTGGCTTCAAGACCTGGTTCTCTTGTTTCGTGATCTAACTACTCTGCGTCATAATGTCCCGTCTTCAGCATGCAGAGAGCACATGGAATGGGAATGTGTCACGTGGCCCCTTCCCTCCCTTTTCCAGAGGGAGAGGAAAATCTTGTAACTGTCAGGAGCATGCTACAATGTCAAAAGTATATATGTCAGTGGTGAAACAGAAGCCAGGGCTGTGTTTCTTTTACAATGATGTAAACCACATTTTTCTTGCCAAATAAAAATATATAAACCTTCCATCGCCATATCCAAGAAATCTGTAAACCTTTGTCCTGCCCTACCTGAGACCCAGGAGACACAAGCAATGCTAGTGCCATCTTCATGACATGGTACAGCTGGGGCTGCACGCTCCCCTTCCTGCAAATGGAGGGGCGTTCAAGGAAGCACAGCTCACAGCCAGGTGGGAAAAGTTTCCTGAAGGAGGAGGCATTTAAGGGAACCCTGGGAAACAGCATTTTTCCACATGGATACAGTGCAGGTGAAACAATCAGAACCATGGTTCTGCCTTGGTCTTGGGTTAGTAAGAACTGAGGACAGTTGTTGGATTCTGTCCTGTCTTCACCTGAGTCCAGCCTGACTTTAAGAATAACTGCAATAACAATAGTTGATTTATTGAGCATATACTATGTGCCAGGCATCACGCTAATTACTCATGGGTAGAATCTCATGTAATCTTTATGACTTTCCTACAAAATAGATGCCCTTGTATTCTGACATGGCTCCCAATTTTGTCCCTACCCTGTGGAACTCCAGCTCGTGCATAAGAATCCCTTCCCCTTGAGGGTGGGCTGGACCTGACGGATTGCTTCTAAGAACTAGCATGGGGCAATGGTGATGGCATGTTATGTCTTTCTAAGATTTTTAAAAATTTATTTAGTATTTATTGAGGTAACTTTTGCTTTACAAAATAATAAAAACCTATACATGCAGGGTCCCCATTCATCAGACACGTTGCAATACACCCAACCCACCACCAAGTTACCAATACTTCTTCACCAATGTCCACTGGACCCTCCACCACTTGCCCCCCGTCTGCCCTGTTCCTGCTGGGAACCTCAGTTCTATTGTGAGTGTCCAAGGGTTGGGTTTTTTTTAGTTCATTGCTTTGCTTTGCTGAGAGGAGTTTTTAAAAGATTGTGACTTCAGGCAGCCCTAGTGGTTCAAGCATTAAGCCAGTGACTGGGGCAGAGAACACATAAAGCCAGAGGATCCAGGTTCGGGACCCAGGGCCGAGAGAACCACCATAAAATAAAAACAAGATAAATAAAACTGCTTCCTCTTCATCTTCTTTCATTCCTTAAAAAAACAACAAAAACAAAAAACAAAAAGTGCTGTTCTTCCACCGTCCTCTCTTAAAAAAAAGAAAGAAAGAGTGCGCCCTGGCAGCCTAGCGGTCTAGGACACGTGGGAGCAGTCCCACACACATCCCAGGGTCCCGGGTTCAAGACCTGGGGTCAGGGTGAACAGCAAATGTAAGCAACTAAACAAAAAATAAATAAAGCTCTTCCTCCTGTTCTCTCTTCCTTCCTATTTCCCTACTCACCTTCATTCCTGCCTCTACCTTCTCTTTAAAAAAAAAAAATTTGACTTCACTCTCATTTGCATATTCTCTCATTCTTCAAGTGTTTATTGTGATCGACAGCAAGCTGGAAAGGTCCATATGACAAGAAGGTGAGGGCGGCCTCCAGCAAGTCCTCTGTGAGGAAGGAGCCGAGACCTTTTGTCCAACAGCCCTTGAAGGACGGAATTCCATCAATAATCCTGCGCCTGCGCCTGCAGACAGGACTCCAACCCAGAGCCATCTTCACTACAGCTGCTGAGAGACCCTGAACAGAGGACTCAGCTAAGCCAAGCCTGTAGCAATGGCTATAATACAATTATTATTCCCATTTTATAGATGAGAAAATCAAGGCTCCGAGAAATGCCCGAGCTTGCCTGGGCCACACAGTGAGTAAATAGAGGAGCCCAGCTGCGAACCAAAGGATATTCGACCTCAAAGCCTGCATCCTTATCCATCTCACACTCCTGCCTCCTCTCTGGAACCTCCATACAGAAGTTAATTAGCCTCCTGTCCCATATTCCAAGGCTCCACCACCGGCCCCCACCTATCCAGGCATCTCCTGTTCAGGGGTAAGGTTGCATTTGGTTTAGAGGCTTTGTCTCCTTCAGTGAGATGGTGAGAGTCAGTGAAGGCACATTAAAATCATAACTTTGGTGCCAGTTTGGATGAGAACACTACCCCTGGCAAAGGTGATGATGTATAAGAAACAGTAACAAAGAAAGAGGTGAAGGATGGGGAGTGGGGGTGTGGTGATGGAACAAAAGGTCTGGTCCTTTGCAAAGCTCCCCCATCACTCTCTTTCTCAACTCCCCCAACCCCATTTCTGAGCATTCCCTGAAACCCTCTCCCCTATCCTCCCTGCACCCCCACTCCCTGGGGCATTCCTGCAGTCCTCTGGAGTCAATCCACCCAGCCCAGGCCAGATCGCTGAAGGTCAAACAAGTCAGGATACTTCTGCCAGGCCCACAGCTCTGCCCTGGCACCCACATAGGCCTAGCCCAGAGCGGGTCACCATGGAGCCCTCTGGTGTTGAGAACCCCAGGAGCCAGACTCAGTCAGGTTTAGTTCCAATCCCTACTCTTCCATTTATGTTCTGTGTGACCTTTAGTCATCTCTTCCACCTCTGTTTTCTCATCTGCAAAATGGAAATACTGATAAAAAAATAATAATCAAGCTCTCAATCTAGTGCCTGGCATGAGGTCAACCTTTCATACATTGACGGCATCCTGAAGACTCATCATCGTTGCCATCTCCTTACTTGTGAAGTTGGGATAGTTATCTAGTTCACAGAATTGCTCACTAGCTCTAAAGCATGACATTGTATGGGCCCCTAAGAAAGAAAAACTGCTCTCTCTCTGCTATAATCCCATCAATCAGAAGATGGTTCCCATTTCTAAGAGCACATCTTCACATCAATGAAATACCCAGAGAACGTCTGCCTCACAAAGCTGCTGCAGGACTGAATGGGCTAACACCAAGGTGCTCAATAAATGTTCACTGAATGAATGGACGCTGGACTCCCGCCAGGACCCACATCCAGAGCTCTCCCCACCCGGCAACCTCCCCACCATGGCCCACTCTCCCCACACCGCATCACCCACAAGGCTTCCATGAGCCCTTTGCGGCACAGTCTGTCACCTCTGGGAGCCTCAGCCCTGCAGAGTCGAGGGAGACCCGCCCTGACCACCCTGGAGGGGACTCCTCAACTTGCACCTAGAGCCACAGGCAGCAGCCCCGAGTCCAGCCCATAGCACTGCAGGCAGCACTCAGGATCGCCCCTCCTCGGATCGCCTCCTCTGGGCCTCCGTTTCCTCCTCTGCAGAATGGGTTTGCTGAGTCCTACATCTCAGGACAGCTATGAGAAGTTGGTGAGACAAGGTTTGCAGCAACTCTCCCCTTACAGGGGTGTAAGGAGTTTCTCCGACCAAAATGAAGTCCCCTGGACCTCTCTGCTGCCCATCTGTCCTCCTTCAGAGTCCGAGAAAGTGCAGCAATGTGTCCCACTCCATCAGGGCCAGTCCACTTCCAAGGCCAATGTCTGGGTGAGCCCAGAGTCAGGACAGGGACATTGAGAGGAGCCTCTCCTTAAAGCTGGAGCCAGGACTGCATGGGTCCTCTTGATGATACTTCAGGAAATTCTTCCCATAATCTGCCTGTGTCCTAGACAGCAGCAGCCCTGCCCTAGATGTGGGAGGTGGCTAGATCACCCTCCCCTGTGCCCAGGTGTGTGCGTGTGTGTGCACGTATGCGTGTGTGCATGTGTATAGGACGTGACGGGTGGCAGGAATAAATAAAGCAGCCTGTCTCCAGTGGATAGCCTGGCATCCTTCTGGCAGGACAGGCTTTCTCACAAAGCTCAATAACTTGTCCAATTTTCAGATATAAGAATTCAGGCTTCCCTGCATCCATGTCTCTCTCCCAAGCACCTCTGGCTAGGACTGTCTCTCCTTCCCCTGCCACCTCCCACCATGGTGGCCAGGACTGAGGTCACTGGTGCAGGGCCACTGAGGCAGGGTGAGCCCAGGCACCCCACACCCAGCCCAGGGATTCTGTCTCGCTGAGGACCAGCTCACAGCAGCTGCTTGGGAAGAGCAGTCCCGCTCTGGGTCTCGATGAGCTCCTTATCTCTCTGTGCAAATCAGGGGCACTTTACAGTCATCCAGGCCCACTCCCGGCCTCAGCAGACTGACATAAAAGAGCGCAACCTGAGCCACAGATGTGAAGCTTAGCACGGCCCCTCCCCCTGCCATCAGGCCTGTGAGGAAGGGGTGATGCTACAGCCCCTCCTCGAGTCACCGCCTGCCCCTGCCCCGCCTGACTGAGCCCTTTCCCAGTGTCCAGGTGTCCTAGCGGCCGTGGCCAGCTAGTCCCTGAGCAGGCCTCAGACCCTACAGAACGTTGTACTACTCACACCCACCCTTTATGGAGACCTCAGGCCTGGCCAGCCACTGGGCCAAGGGCTTTGCCTACTTGCCTCAGACAGGCCTCCAGCAGCCCTGCAGGATAAGGGGTGTTTGTCCTGTTTCTCAGACGAGTACAGGAAGGTCTGCAGCTCCCAGGCAGCAGCGCCTCGAGGCAAACAACAGCCGTGTTGGACCATCAGATCTTTGTGCCAAGGCAGCTGCTCACAAACACTCCCAGAACACACCCTCTCACACACGCGTGTGCCCTGCGTGCCAAGTTAGAGTTTTCCCCCATTAATGAATCCAAAAGGAGTGTGAGACAGGCACTCCCTCCAGCCCAAGCTATAAGGTGGAAAATCAACGTGCAACGGAGGCAGCCTCCTGGGGGGGAGGTGCCTGGACGACAGCAGAGGGCCACTGCAGCCTCCATGGAGGAACAAGCCCCCGCCCACTCACCGGCGAGCAGGACCCTCAAAGCCCAGCATTGTTTCCAGATGGGCTGTTGCCACGAGTTCCCGCTTCCGCCTGCTGCTTCCAGGGGTGGCTCCCTCGCAGGTGCTGAATTCCAAATGCAGCAAAAAATGAATATTTTAAGACTCTGTGGCCTGAGTCACCAGAGTTTGGTGGCAGCTAATGCTCTGCAGCTGGCCCTGCCCACTGGCCTGCTTAGCAGGCGATTAAGATGCAAACTAACATCCCTCAAAAGCTCCCCTCCCGGCCTCTTTGCTTCTGCCTTCAAGGCCCCAGTGGATAAAGAAGATTCAGGAACAGTGGGGAGGTACTTCTCCCATCACCCTTATTGGCAAGAGCTCCAGACTGGCTTTACGGGCTTGGCTCAGAGCCTGGCCTCCGAAGGGGACTCCACTCCTCAATGTCCCCATCCTCCTAGCTCCACGCAAGCCAACTCCACACCACAGCACACACAGTCTGAAAAGGTAGATCTGATGAGGTCCCTATTTAGAACCCTTCAGCATGTTTCATTAGCCCTAGTATAATCCAAAGCTCTGAGAGTGTCCTCCAAGCGAGACCCTTTGATTGAATTTGAAGCTGATCTCTTCTCTACTCCTCTTACTACGAGGACTTTGATCAATTTCCCAAAACAAGCCATGCTTTTTTGTGCTCAGGACCTTTGTACTTACTATTTCCCTCTCTCCTCATGTGTGCATGGCTGGTTCCATTCAAACTTAAATATTACCTCTGCAAAGATGTCTCAAACCATCCCATGTAATAAGAAGCACATACTGTGTATGTGTGTGCATCAGGATTCTTTATAACAACCCAGAGTGTGAAACAACTGAGGCATAGAGTGGTTAACTTGTCCAGGGCTGTACAGTCAGACTTTGGGCTTGAACTCGGATTCTAGACTCAGTGTCCAAGAGACTAGAGAGAAAGAAAATGACCATCCAATATGGAAGTGCTTGTGCTAAGCCCACCGAGCCTTAATACCTGCCATGCCCTGGTGACCTAGCAGATAAGTCCTCTGGGTGCAGTCCACCTACATCCAAGGACCCAGGTTCATGATCCAGGACCAGAGGAACAATCAAAATGAACAACTAAATAAAATATTTCCTCCTCTCTCTTCCTTCCTGCCTGCCTACTCGTCTTCATTCCTCCCTGCACTTTTCCTTAAAAAAAAAAAAAAAAAAAAAAAAAAAACCCGCAAAAACGAAAACCTAACTTAAGTGTGGTTTCAACCCCTCTAATGGTGCCAACCTTCCGCAGGCACATTGTCTCAAATGTTCACTGTAAAATTTTCCAGGTAACACCAATGAGAAAGTCTCTTCCATTCCTCAAAGAAAAATGAGATAATCTGTCACCTTTTCTATTCCCCATGGGTCAGTTACCTAACCCTGAAATAATTCCTTCTTCCCTTATCTTGCCCTCGTTCTGCCTATAAAAGCCTTTCATTTTGTACAGATTTTTGGAGCACCTTTCTACATGCTAGATGGGAGGCTGCCCGATTCATGAGCTGTTTAATAAAGCCAGCTAGATCTTTAAAATGAATGCATTGGATTTTTGTTAACAGTCCTCAGTCATTATGTATCCTATCTCTGCCTAAAGTGGCTTGCTTCCCCTGTCTCTCCCTCTGACTTCTTCCCTTCTTTATTTGGTTATCTTGTCTGTCACCCCAATGGAATGTCATTAGCACGAAAACAGGAATCTCTTCTACCTTATTCTTCCCTGCTCCCCAGCACCCATAGCAGGGCCTGGCCAAGGTGCTCAATATATATCTCTTGGGTGGATGGATGAATAGATGGATACATGGAATGTTCCCATTGCTTCACCTCTGCCTGGCCTTTCACTGTAGTGCTCTGTGCTTTGGAGTTACCCCTAGGACACATGCTAACAGCCCCGTCCTCATAGCATATATTAGGTCTTGAAAGTCTGGCCACTAAAGGGACTCCTGTGGAAAAGACTAATTAGCACCATATCGGGGTCTCTAACACGGACTTCTTCTGCTTCAGCCAAGTCCAAAAGAGACAAGGAGGCAAGCAGTGATTCTGTGGCTCCTGAACTGCACAGGCAGAAGGGGACAGGCAAGACAAAAATGCAGAGGAAACACCCAATGTCTCCAATGAGCCAGCCAACAAGGCTCTGCAGAGATCTGAGCCTGTACATGCTCAGGAGGGAGGACAGAGGAGATCCCACTTACTGAGCACAAACCACACCCTTGGGACTATTACATAACAAAATTGTTGCTTGTTAACACTGTTTTTATAGGAGCTACTATAAAGGCGAAGCTCGGATGTCCTTAGGTGACCACAAAGTAAATATGGACCAGAAGAAGAAGGCAGCTGCTACAGAAATGTAGTTCGCTCTTAGGTTTTATCAATAGGAGTATGATTCGCGGATTAAGGGAGGCATTGCCTTTTTATCCCTCCTCTGGCCACACTTCCCTGGAGTGTGGCATGCAGTTCTCATTAAACTTTAGGTGCGAATTTACCAACTTTTAAATGTACAGAAGGGATAGCCCCAGGCCTATAAAAGGGCTCCTTGCCCAGTCAGGAGAGTCATCCAGAAGACCTTGACCTTTGTAATTCCTGAAGGCGGCCCTAGAGATGGAGCTCAGCCTGGTTAGAGAAGGAAGATGTGATTTACAGGATGTGTATAGTGAAGGAAACAAAGATAGCAAGTAAAGGTGGCAACATTTCTGTCCCTAGTGAGCAAACCCATGTGTGGGTGCCAAGAGGATGCTGGACCTGGAAGGACCAGCCTGGAGGAATGAGCTCTGATTGCACCCATGGGCCAGCAGCGTCGCATCACTGGGGTACGTGCTAGAAATGGAGCATCTTGGCCCCAGTCCTGGAACACGACCCCTGGGTGACAAGCACTGGGTTCAAGGCCTGGGAGGAGTCAAGTCCAGTTGAGAGGGAAATGCCCCCATTACTCATTTGGAGGCGCCAGCGGGCACCTCTCTGTCGTCAGGCCGGGCACTGCCATGGAGGCAGCAGACCTGGAAGTAGGTGGGCAGCGGACAAAGAGGTCCCCAGTGCAGAGCAGGGGGCTGTGCAAGGTGGGGGAGGGGCGAGCTGGGAGAACTGCCAGAAAAGCCTTTACAGTCATGTGCCCCTTGTTCAAGGTCACAGAGCAAGGACAGCATAGGCATGGACTTCAGGGGCCTGACTCCCAGCTCACCCGGTTATGCTGGTGTGTGTGTGTGTGTGTGTGTGTGTGTGTGTGTGTGTGTGTGAGAAAGGACATCCGTGTGAGAACCTGGAGATTGCTGTGGAGACGGGTGAGTGTGAACTGTGTGCCCGTGTGGTTGTGCACATCTGGGTTGCGATGTTCGTGTGTCTGTGCGTGTGGTCGAGGGGCGAGATGGGGGCCCAGGAGCTGTGTGCAGACAGGTGGGTGTCGCGGGCAGGGCCAGCCCTCAGAGGCCTCTGGCCACGCGCCGCAGGTCTCCTACAGCCCCTGCTGGGCTGGCTGCTGCGGCTGACTCTGAGGAAGGAGGTGGTTTCTGTGCCGCTGCCCTGACCGACCCCTCTGCCTGCATGGACTCAGGCAGGTCCAGGACATCACTGTTCCTGGCTTCTACAATCATGTGGGAGTAGGCAGGAGACGTGCCTCCAGAAGGCGCTGCTGTCCTGTCCCTCCCGCCCCACCCCAATGCGGCCTCATCGTAGGGGAGGGCTCTCTAGAAAACTGACCACATCTGGGCCCCCTGCTAGTGCAAGACTGCCCTTAGCATCTCTGCCCTGTGGCCTGACCCAGCCCAGCCCCTGTGCCTAGTCTCTGACTCCATTTGTCCTGAATGTCTTCTCCCTCCCCTGCTCCACCAGTCATACAGACTTGGCTATGAGACAAGAGTCCCCCAGGCCTCTCATTGTGAGTTAAAGGAAGTTTAGGGAAGGGCCCTCCTCCCAAGCAGACATTGTGCTGGGGCTTCCAGCCAGCAGCTGGGACAGGGCCAGGGCGAGGACTCAACAGGCCAGCACCTCTCTCTGACTCTAGAATATGGACTCTGGTTTCCAGAAGCTCAGCAATTCTTCTTAACTTGGGCAAGGCACTCAGCCTCTCCAAGTGTCAGTTTCCTCATCTACAAAATGGGTATACAATCCTGACTTTCAATACCATGCCATGGATACCCTATCTGTGGTTCATCAGAGTCTCTGTGATGACACAGGACGGTGGATGAGCCTGCAGGTCAGGGTGGGTCAGGAAAAGAAGTGTCAGGACTGGGAGTGGATGAGCTCACCCTAGAAATACCCACCAAGCTTCCAAGTAAGAACCGAAGAACCGAGTCAGAGTCTCATTTTCCCTGGGGCACCAGGGTCCCCAAAGAGACAGGGAGCAGACTTGGACCCAGCTGGCAACTTGGGTGGAGTGGGGATGCAGGGAGTGACATGGGAAAGAAACAGGAGGGGCCAACATCTAAATGTGTCTCCTGGCTGAGACCCCGTGAGCCTCCCCTTTAGGGGAAGCAGCTCACAGCCCAGAGTGGCCAGACCATGTCCTTGGAGACATCAAAGTTGGTGGCCAGCAGGACCCACTGCTGAGGGTACACAAGACTGGAGGCCTCAACAGCCCAGAGTGGCCCCTGGGGTCCTCAGGGTGGGAGTGGGGAGCTCGGGGAGCCACTCTGGGCCTTCCCAGCTCTACTGGACAGGCCACTTTCCTCTTCTGAGCTGCCGTGGCCCCATCTGGCAGATGGCACCCTAGCCCAGCCTTCCCAAGAAAACTGGTGGGATTCAGGGACAGAACGCACAGCGAGTGCTTTGACATTCTCCATGCCGCATGCATGCCAAGGCTCCGGAACACTCAGCATTCCTCAGCAGCCCCTTTGTTCTTCTTCCACAGCTCACAGCACGGCTTACTAGTAAACGTGTATGTGAATACTTAGCAAAAGGGTTGACCTTGAAACCAAACAGCTTCTACTTCTTAGAGCAAATGACTTAAGCTCACCATGCCTCTCTTTCCTCATCTGTAAAATGGGAGAATGAGAACACCCCCAAAGCACTGTGGGGAGTTAATAAGAACTCAATCACATTACAACCATCGTTCCTGCTGGTGCCATGATCATCACCCACCTCGCCGCACCCCACATACCTGCAGTCACACACACATGCATTTGTACTCACACAGATGTGCTCACACACATGTGCACATCCATACGCATGTTCACAGGTGCTTTGCAATGACACATGATTATATATGTAGACTTCGCATTCACACATATGCACGTGGGTGTTATGCGTGTGCACTCCTGCAGGGCACCTGTGCGTCCACACAAAGTACATGTGCGCATCCACGCAATGCACGTGTACACATGCCTTGTGTGTGTTGCTGCTACACGTGTGCTATTTATCCGTGTGTGCACACGTGTGTTTCCATGTGTCCATGTGCGTGCTATCATGCGTAAGCCTACACCCCTGTGTTCACACGCACGACAATAAGCTCCATAGAGAGCAGGCAGCCGCGGCATCTAGCCCAGCGCCTCACACAGCGCTGTCCCAGCAGACACGGGGCTGAAACCGCATTCGGCAGCTCAGAGCTGCTTGGTGCTACTCCCGGGGTTGCCACTCCCCTCCCTCCCCGGCTCCCCCAGCCCCTGCTGTGTCTTCATGGGAAACAAGGGTGCACTTTGGCACCAAGCAGGACCTGGGCTCCCCTCTTCCTCGGTGTGCGACCTCGAAGGACTTCTCTTTGCACCTCTCTGAGCCCCTGTTCCATCTTCTGTACATGAGGGCGACTCTCCTCATTAGGCAGCACAAGGCTGGATCAAGAGATGCCACAACTGTTTCCAGGTGTGCGGCGTGTCCAAAGCCCAGCTTCCCAAGCCCCCTTGAGGTCATCAATAGCGGCTCCCGGGCCTTGTCTTTTCCCACACCCCTCATCCCTCTCTCAACATCCAGGTGGCTGGTCTCAGAAGTTCCGCCTCCGGAGTTCCTCTGGGGTCCAACAGGGGCGTCCCGCCTCTTGCCGATGGGCTGGGGCCTGTGGATGAGTTTGGGTCGGGTACATTGAAGTGTGCGCGCTGGGAATGCACACAGATGCTCTGTCAGCACCCAGAACAAGGACAAACGCTCACAAACGTCTCCGCGGCCACACCTGCAACCGCTGCCCAAAATGGGGCTGACTGACCGGAGTGAGCCTTTCTGTCTCAGCTCCACATACACCCTGCCACACCTGCACCCTTCCGGCCCCCGGGTCTGGCCACCATGCTCCCCGAGCAGGGAGGGGGCTGAACTCAAGACCTCCCCGCAGCAGCTGGCTCTCCTGCTGCAAGAACTGCCTGCGCTGGCTCCTGCCCGGCTGCGGACCACTGCACCCAGAGTCCACCCTGAGCTCTCCAGGCCCCGCTGCTGGCCGGGCCCATTCTCGGCTCCCTGCAGGCTCCCACAGGTTGGGGCGGGGGGCAGGTATGTGGGGGAAAGCAGCTGGAGGCAGAAGAGGCAAGACAGCAGAGGAGGCACGGGCTGGGAATTGCTAAGCCGGCCTGGAAAGCTGGGTTCCACCCGCAGGCAGGTCAATAACTCTGGCTTCAGACAAGTGCCTGCCCTCCTGGGACCTGTTTCCCCATCTTCAAAGCACAAACATTCACACCCGTCTGTGCGTGTACAGATGTTCACAGGTCCGTCTCTGACGGAGGGTCTCCAGGGCTGGGAGCTCACAGGAAGAGGGGAGGTCTCGAATGAGGAAGGGGCTGCCTGATGTAACCTGCAACTCCTGCGGCCTCCACCATGGTAAAGAGGCTGCGCTGCCCTGGGTTCGAATCCCAGCTCCACCACTTTCTCACTGTGGAGTGTTAAGCCAGGTGCTCAGTCTTTCTCCCTCTACACAATGGATGCATACAAGACGCTTGGCATGGTCCCTGGGCCGCCGTGGGTCCCCACTGGATACTCACAGTGACTAGGTACTGCTGCCTGCCCAAGAGGGCTGGAGATGGCTTCATTGGGGACCAAATAATCTACATGTGCTTCTCCTGAGCTCCATTTCCCTGAATGGAACCTGCCAGAAGCGGAGAGAGGGGAGAACTATTTCCCTGAATTGGAAAAATTTGGGTCACCAAGTGGAAACCCTAGCAACCAACTCCGAAAGGATGGGATGGGGGCCATGGGGCTGCCACATCCCAACCACCTTCGTAGTGTCTCCTAGACAGCAGGAGGAGGGCAAACAGCCCCAGCCCCTCACTTTCCCAAAGACCAACCTGAGGCTTCTCCCCTGCCACGCCCAAGGAAGGGGCCACCAGCAGGAAGGGGACCCTCCACATTTAATCTGTGCTGGTCACAAGGCCCCTGTACCACACTGGCCTGGATGCCAATAGGATGCCCCCACCCTGGACCCAGGACCCAGGAGGCTACAGCTGCACCCACAGCCCCTGGGTCCCCACCACCACCCTGTGGGATCTGCCACGGGCTCCCTGATTGCTAATTTAGACTTTCCTGCCATCCCACGCAGGGGAATCAGGGGAAATCAAATTACCAAGTTATTCACTCTTTTTGTACAGCTGATGGGCTGATTAGCTGTCAATCACAGCCTGCATTAACATCTGACACTGTGCGCATAACAATTACCAGTCACATTAAGGAAACCTTTCCTTTCTCTCCAAAGGGAGAGGGGAGGGGGAGACAGGAGAGAGGAGGAGGCAGAAAGAGCCACTGAAGAGAGAAGGAGGAAATTCAATCAGCATAATTAGCTCAATCAGAAGAGAACATCACTTCACCAGCTGAGCTGCGCTGCCGCCACTGCCAAAGGCCCCCAGCTGACCAGCTGCTCGGAGCCTCTGCCCACCCCGCCTGCAAGCCAGCATCTGCCCTCTCCCGGCAGCCACGACTCCGGCCGAGGCAGGCCATCCTGCCTGCCAGTCTACCACTTGGCCCTGCCTCTAGGGACTGCGGCTCCACTGCTGCTCCAATCAGTTGGGGCCAGTCCTGCTTGCTTCTCCAGGATTGGCTCTGACTGAGAAGGGGGGGCTGCCAGACTCCAAGGCTTGAGGCAGAGTTAGGAGTTGGAGGTAGGGTGGGATGGAAAGGGATAAAGACTGTTGAAATTTGAGTTTATGATTCCCTACTGGAATGGACTCCTTTACATCTTTGTGACCTCATCCAGCTTCTATCACTTTTCAGAGGCACCCCCACCACCACCAAGTTCCCATCTGTGTGCTCCACCCCGCAGCAACTCCTCCAAATTGTTTGGCCTCCAGTGTGAACTGCCTGTTTCTTCACTTCACTTCTCCAGGATCGTGTCTGGCCCCCATCCGAGCCCACCTTTCATTTCTGAGCCCTCTCTAGGTTGTCACTGCCCTGGAAGCTCATCATTATTCCTGGTATGTTGTAACCACATTGGCATTTTGGGACTCAGTTTTCCCAAATGTAAAAGGGTGCCTCTAAGTCTTCTGCAGGCTGGCTTCTTGAGTTTCTAGAACTAAGGAGTCCTGACCGATCATGTGCAGATGCCCCCTGAGGAGAGGGGTGGGTGCTTCGAACTATTTCCCCAGGGTGAAGCACAGAGAGAGTTTGTTAGGGGCCAGCCACACTCCCCCATTCACTGTCCAGGGTAGGCTGTACCATTTTAAACGGGAGAGTACCATTTTTTTTTTCATGTTTCCCAACCCTCTTGTGGTTTTAATGTCAATTTGGTCCTGTTTTTAATAAACCAGGGCCATCTTTGACATGAAGCTAAAAGGGGCAGTTGAGCTGCCCCAGACCCAGTCTGTGAAGGGCGCCCAAAAGCAACTGCCTCTCTTGCCCCAGTTCTTACCGGCACTGACTGCCGCGGGCCAAGACCACGGCTGCCGTTTCCGCCCCTGTGAGGAAGCAGGTGCTGCCTGGGAAGGGGATTTCCCCCAACCCTGCGCACGTGGTTGAGACACACGCACGTACTCTGGGGGGGCGGGGGGGTCATCTCTGGCACTGTGGGGATTATCTCTGGCACTTTGGGGGTTCTTGGGCATTTCTGGCACTGGGAGGGTTAAAATGAAATGTGTTTTAGGCAGATATTTAGAGTGGAGCTTTTAGGGGCAACAAATTTGATTTTCACCTGAGGTGCCAAAATTCCTTGCCATTTGTATGAGATCCCATCGGACCACAGGCTATTACTATGTGATCACTGATGGACATCACAAAGTATTTACTGGTTGCTGGATTGGCTGCTCTGCTCCTGCTCAGATTGCTCCACCTCCTCCCCTCCTCTTAGTTACCAGCACATAATCCCATCCTGTTCTTGCCATCCCAATGTCCTGGTTTTGTCTCAAAAAAATTTGGTCAGCCTACCTCAGGGTATCCTTATGACGGAAGCAAAATAGACTGATCACGCCCTTGGAAAGAGCCTAGCCTGTGCACAGGCTGATTTGTCGAGAGGTTGTGTTTGCTGACACGCTCAAGCAGGTGGCCTTCTTGCTTGTTTGCTTTCTTGTCACAAAGAACGGGTCTCAGGAAGATGGATGTCAGCCTCCTTAGCACTGCTCTGACTCAGTGAACAAGTCACAGACAGGTTAAGTAAGTGATGGACTTCAAGCCACATCGATGGTAACTGTCAGGCAGGAGGGCAAGCAGAAGGCCAGGGAGTTGTAGCAGGACTCAGGGGTCCAGCTGGAGGGAGGCCAGAGCTGCACCATGGCTGTTCCCACAGCTGGGATGTCCCAGAAGGTGAGGGCACTCAGCTCAGGTAGTTCTCGGGCAACTGAATTTCTGACCCAGTATATTAGCTTGCTCAGAGTGGCTTAGCCAGCATAAATGCATTTATTGTCTCACATTCTGGAAGCTGGAAGTCCAAGTTCAAGGTGTCAGCAGTTTGGTGTCTCCTGAGGCCTCTCTCCTTGGCTTGCAGAGGGCCATCTTCTCTGTGTCCTGTCATGGCCCTTTCTCTGTGGGCCATGGCGCTAGTGAAGCTCTGGGTGTCCGATCTCCTCCTCTTAGAAGGACACCAGTCACATTGGATTCAAATTCACCCTAACGCCTCACTATAACATAATCTCCCCTTTAAAGGCCTCATCCCAAGTACGGTCACAGTTGAGGTGCTGGGGTGGGGAGACTTCAGTGTATGAATTCCGGGGGAGGAGAGAAAAGAGGCACAATTCAGTCCAGAACATCTGAGGACCTAACAGCAGCAGCACTGGTGTTAGTGTTGATGTTACTTCATTCCAGCCCTGGTCTACGTGCTTCACCTGCTCTGCGAAATCCTCAGACATCTGAGAAGGCGCTAAGAGGCAGGCATCATTATTATTGTCCCAACTCACAGATGAGAAAACTGAGGTGCAAGGAGGTTAAGTAACCTGCCAAGCTCATAAACAGAAGGGCTGGGATCAGATTCAGGCTGTTGGCACCAGAGGCCACCCTGCCATCAGCTATATAATACGTCCATCCACCAGGTCCTCGGGGACTCAGAGGTGGAACAGACAGTCTTTCCTGGACATAGGGAGCAAACTGACCCCTGTCCTCTGGCCCAGCAGCCTTGGCAGTAGGGCCACCTCGAATGCAGGACTGGTCCCCAGCCAACTTCAGCTCAGAGAACCCAGGTACCACGCCCAGCTTCCATGAGGGCCTCCACAAGGAGTGGCAGAGAATCATCGGAAGCGGAGCCCTTGGTAATGAGCCAGATCCTGGTTAAGTGCTTTGCAGACATTATGTCATTTAGTCCTTGCAGCACCCTGTGATCCAGGGTCCAGTCATATGTCCATTCTCTCTTCTTCAGTAAGATCCCCCCAGACTGACCTCAGCTAAGCATGCCCAGGTCACTTCTGGGCCATGAAAACTAGTTTTCTTGGGCATTTAACTAATTCACTCGCTCATTCAAAACATTATTAGGGAATGCCTCTGTGCCAGGCACTGTTCTGAGTGCCATGTGGAGGAGAGAGGGCAGTAGGAGGGGTTCCTGCCTTTTGAAGCTTATAGTCCAATAGATTCAAATGGGCAATATGGTATAGAAATAAAGAAATAAGATAGTTACAAATATGATCAGTGCCATAAAGAAATCAAACCAGGCAATGTGTGGGCATAACTGACAGTGTGCAGCCACTTCAGACAAAGTGGTCAGGGGAGAGCTCCCTGAGGAGGTGACATATGACCTGAGATCTGAAGAAGGACCAAGTCATGGGAGGAAGGGCACGAAGGCAGAGAAGATGGTAAGTGCAAAGGCCCTGAGGTATATTCATGGAACAAAATGAAGACCAACTTGGCTGGAGTGGAAAGAATGGGGAGAATGAGTTTACCTTCACCGTCGTTGCCTGGGCCCACCTTCCCATCACCATCAAGAATGAGGCAACAATTCCTCCCAGTGCCTAATCCAGATCCTTCCAATTGCAGTTGAAGCCTCACTGACTTCCTCTGTCGTCAGTGAAGCCTAGAGTAACATTTGAGAACACTCACAGTGCCTCCTCTCGGATAAAGCACCATTTCACCAAAAGAACAGGAGCTTCCCCTCTGTCCCATACATTTCCAGGTGGCATTTAAAGCAGTGGCAGGGCTTGGGCTGGGCTCGACCAGCTTGAGAAAATCTCCTTTCTGACATTGTCAGCTGCCTTCTTCCGCAGGCTGTCAGAGAGTGACAGTGAACATTTCTCGCCAAAGGTCCCTTTGTGCTACTGCCTAAACACACTCATAAATCCAAGCCTGAACCCAGGAGCAACGGCTGTGTTTAAAATAATAGAGGCGGGGCCGCAGAAAGTGGAGGGAATATTTTCTGGAGTCAGGATGCCTGGATTCTCATGTCTACACCCCCAACTGCCAGCTATGCCTCCTGGGGGAGAAAGTGCAGTGCATGCTAGAGTAAACAAATGACCTAGAAGCTAGGAAGCCCATGGTGGGGGGTGCTGAGCTCCATTCATCATTTATTCATTCAGAAGCTATTTAAATACATATACTCTGTGCCAAGTGCTATGCCAGGCATTTGAATCAGCTAGGGTCCAGTTATGAAAATAGAACCGATGTGCTCTCGTGGCCTAATAGATAGCGCACTAGGCACAGCCCATGGTTCAAGACCCGTGGCCAGTGGAAACAACCAATATGAACAACTAAGTAAAAGAAGCACTTCTTTCTCCCCTATCTTCCTGCTTGTCTGCCTGCTTGCCTTCATTCCTCTCTGTACCTTTCCTTTAAAAAGAAAAGAAAACAGAACCAACTCCCACTTTATATGGTGTATATTTAATTCACAGGTGATGGGACAGCTCAGAGGTCAAATATGCCAACATGCAAAAATTAACAACAAACAGAAAGCCACTAGCACCCCCTAGGAATGGAAAGATGGGAAGATGTTTGAAAGCAATCTCAGAAACCAGAGCTACCCTGCAGAGAGCTAGCCCCGAGGGACACCTACCCAGCAGAATCTGAAATCACAGAGGGACCATGGCTGTGCAGATATACTTGATGCCAGAGACACTGTCCTAAGCATAGAGAAAGGTGAGTAACACCCTACCTTCTCCCTTCCACCTTCAGTCACTGCCTCCATCCTTCAGTCATCTCTTCCATCTTCCAGTCATCTGCCAGGGACTCTTATTGGACTCTTATTTGCCAAGCCCAGACAAAAATGTAACTCACCAGGAACCTGGAAAACACAGCCTGCGGGAGTTAGCCATTCCACCCACCTGTGAGAGAGGAAAGAAGAGGAGGAGCAAGGCATGTGCTTAACGACAATCAAATGAATGGCACGATGCTAGCAACTTCACAGAGAGGGGCTTTGTGGTGTGGGTTTTCAAGTTTGAACAGGAGTTCTCCAAGGCAGAAAGAGAAAGAGGTTGAAGACCAGGTTCAAAGGAGAAGATGTGGCTTATTCAACTAACAGCAAGTATTCTGCTTGACTGCCAGGAAGAATATAGAAGCAGAAGCAGCAAGAAAAAATCAGGGACCATCCTGAAGGACCTTGAAGGCTGAGCTCAAGGGGTGGGGTTCCTGGATCTCAGTCATGGACAACTCATTATTTAAGTGAAAGGACCACAGGTTGGGAGGAGAAGCAGTGAGAAAGCCTGTGCAATGGTCTCCTGAGTTACGGTCAAGTCTGAACTAGGGTTGTTTCCATAGAGTCTGAGGGGAGAGGTTGGATTTCGGAGAACTTTAGGATGTAGAGCCAACATCTTTGAGGATTGACTGGCTACAGAGGAAAGAAAAAGGGAGAAAGAGAAATAAAATCTGACATTTGGGGTGCTGATTTGGGTGGTGTCTGTGTCTTTTTCTGTGCCTCTCCTTCCTCTATGTCTACCTGAGGAAGAGGCTTCCACTTATCTCCTAATATCCAGTCTCTTTCTTTCATTGTATTAGAATCTCCAGTTTTCCGTAAAAGACTGCCCAGAATCGGGTGAAGACTACATTTCCCAGCATCCCTTGCAGTTAGTTCTGGTCATGTGACAACATCCTAGCCAATGAGCGATAAGTGGAAGCATCCTGTGGTTGCTTCGGGAAGACTTCCTTGAACACAGCTGGCTGATGTTTTTGAACCTCCACCTCCTTGGTCTCCTTTCCATCCTGCCTCCTGGGCAATAAGTAAGATGAATGGAGTCTGGACCATTACTTGACATCAGGGAGCTAGAAGGAACCTGGTTCCCTGAGGATTTGATGGAGCTGATGATACACACATGGCATTGCCTACATTAGACTTGTCAGTGAAAAAAGAAAGAAACATCCACTTCTTTAAACCTTTATTTTGAGTCTGTGACAACCACACTTAATCCTAAATAACATGATACTCCAGCTCTTAGGCAATCATTTAAATGTGATGTCATTTATTCCTCAACAATCAAATGATAATATTATTGCACCCAATTTACAGATGAAGAGACTGAGACTGGATGAGGATTAGCCACTTCCCCAATGTCACACAATGAGCAGGTGTGGGGGAGCCTGAACTCTCAAAGTCTGACTCCAAAGGCTCTGACTCCCTCACGGACTTCCTCAGAGGCCCCTCTTTTTCCTACCCAGATGTTTTTCATCTTCCCTCCTGCTTCTTTCAGCCTGACACAAGCTTCCAGCAATAATAATGGCCTCAATAATAAGGATAATAATAATAGGAACACCAAGGTTTGTTCTTTTGTAGAACCGAACAACTCCCCATTATTTCTGCCAACAAATTAGTCTTAATTGCACTGTGGCATCATTAGGCGGCATTTGGGAAAACATGGAAGGTCCCCCAAATGTCAAGAATATAATTTGATCAACAAAACATCTGAAAGAGGAAAAAAATCAGTAGGTGCTGATGAAATGAAAACACCAGGCTGAATTTTATCATCTGTCCTTTTACTCCTCTCTTTGTAAAAGACGAATTACACCTTCGTGGCTTCTGGGCTCTGCCTCGCTGAACAGTCGCTGAGCTGCCTGTGACACCCGAGCTGAATTTGCTCCCTGCTGTCAGCAGGAAGGAGGGGTTATTTCACTGAGAGGAAAAAGGGTTATTTGGGTTATTTTCCTGCTTCCACCCTTGTCCCTCCATAGTCTAATCATCAGAGAGCAGCCAGATGCAGCTTGAAAATCCCACCCCTCTGCTCAGAACGCCCCTCAGCGCCCCATCCTATTTAGAATAAAAAATCAAGTGCCTCTCTTAGCTGACCTGGTCCCACATGATCTGGTCCTTGCCCATCTCTCAGGCCCCCTGCCAAATCTCCACCCCCACCTCTGACGCTCCACCCACACTCTCCAGGTTGCTCCTGTCTCAGGGCATTTGCACGGCTGCCCCCCTCATCTGGAATGCCTTCCTTCACCCAAAGACCCACCTCATTCAGCTCTCTGCCCAGCCTCAGGAAGGAGGCCAGCATGCCTTTTTTGGTAATGGATCACTGCAATTACTTTCTAAATGTATGTACAGTCTATGTTTTTATTGTCTTGATCCCCAAGCCAAAGGAAAGTTCTATGAGGACAGGGACTCTATCTAGTGTGTTTAGGGTTTAGCCTCCATGCCTAGACTAATACATGACACATGGTAGTGAATATTGTTTGAGGAAAGAAAAGATGAAAGAGAAGGTAGAGGGGAAGCAGGCAAGGAGGCAGGGAGGGAGGCAGAGAAGGAGGGAGGGAGGGAGGGAGGCTGGCCAGTACTTACAGAGGAAACCATCTGAGAGAATAAAGAATAAATTACTCTTAGGGACCAAACAAAATGAAATTCAGTAAGAGGAACTGGAATTAGACAAAGGAAGTATTTTCTGACAGTGAGAGGAGCTGGAACTGAATGTGGGGATAGAAGGAGATCTGCAGTTAGGAAGTCAGTTCCCAGACTGAGGGTCAGTGTGACAGTAGCCTGTGGCTTTGCAGGACTCTGAGGGAAGGTCCCAGAGTGCAGTCTATGGCCCCCCTCTTCCTGCCTTTCCATGGGAGCAACTAGAAGAGGAGGGGTCTGGAACTCAGTGGGGAGGAGGGGGAGAGGAAGAGATGGTTTCTTTTCTCTTAACCTCCCCACCAAGTTACAGAAGAAATCTTGAGTCGTGAATCATCCCTCTTTACAATCAAGCAGTTATTTAAAATGGAAAAAGGAAAAAAGAGACCCAGAGAAAGAGAGAACGCGGGAGATTATGGCCCGCCAGCTCTCTCCCAAATTCCCAGTAATCAGCCACTGAGATGTGTCTAATCTCACGATGAGCCGCTTTCCTGATTGAGGGAGCTAATTGCAGGGCTGACACAGCTTCCCGGGAAAGTACTTGCAGACAAAAAATGCCAATGCTACCACTCCCAACAAAAATACATCCATGCACACTCGGAATAGCTCTGGCCTCCAGGGCCTGCACTCACAGGACCCCCACCCCAGCCAGTCAAGGGGGGCTGCTGTTGAGGACCACCAGAAGTGTCAGGAAACGTCTAGGGGAGAAATGGGCTGAATGCAGAAACTGCAAGTCCATAGGCCTGGAGGGATAAAGGCTGATGAACCTGGGGGATTAAGTTCAACCTCACCAGTAGAGAAATGCCAGTTACAACCACTGTTCACAGGTCAAAGCAGAAGAGGCTTCACAGCGGGGAAGAAGGGAGAATGCTCATGATAGCCTGGACTGTAGGGAAACAACCATCTAGGAATATTTCTTTGCTCTTGGGGGTTTATCAAGATACTTGGGGAAAACAGGTCACAAGGGAACCATCTTTTTGGTCACCGTGGGTACAGAATCCAGGGGAAACAGCAAGAAATAGCTCTGCCTGCTCTGGGAGCAGCTGAGCTCCAGCCATGCCTCCTGTTTGTCCGTGCCCATGTGAATGGCATCCAGAGAAGTATTTGAGCAGCGCTCCACCCAGCAAAAGCCCCTCCCTGGGCTGTCTCTATCCTCCAACCCATGGGTCTAGCTTTAGGCTCTTTCTGCCCCAAACCTAACCCACTGTAGCAGGAGCGACGAGTGCCACTTCAGCAGCCTGACATCAGAATCAGAGTAATTTGTGCAGGAAATGGGTTCTGGAGCTAGGGTCCAAGGTACGGCCCTTGAGGATCCACAGCCTGCCTGACAAAATACTACTGCTGAGTCCTGGTGAAGATGTGATGAGATGGATATTCTTGTAGGCTGCTGGTAAGAGCAGAAATGGATATCTTTCTGAGGATAATTTGACATCCTTCAAAATGTTCATTCCCAGCTCACCCTGGTGGCTTAGGTGTTAAGTCTGCCGCTCTGGCCGGCATCGTCCATGTAAAATTCAGAGACCAGAGTTCGAGACCCGGGGCCAGGGAGGAACCAGCAGCATGAACAACTGAGGAAATAAACTAAAATGCTTCTTCCTCCTCCTCTGGTTTCCTTCCTGCCTGCCTGCCTGCCTGCCACCTTGCCTTTTTCCTTGCCTCCTGCTTCCTTCCTCTAAACAATAAAGGTCATTTCCTTTGCCTTTCTTGGAGTCAGGAGTGGAAAGGCTTCCTCCACTACCATATTCCGTGTCAGACATCCTTTGCCCAATATCTTCATGATGCCCATGCCCCTCCACCCCCAGAAAGAAGAAAAAGTAGCCATCTGACTAATCAGAGTGTGAGGTTCGCTCAGCCCCTGACCACTAGCAGACAGGGTTGTCATGCGCTAAGGTCAGTTCCTTCTGGTTCCTCTTGATGATTTTTCCTGCTTCCACCCCTTGGCATGAACTTGGACCCAAGAACTGCAGTACTTTGCTCCCCTCATTACCTGGAATAAATACATAGAGATGAAATTTCTGGGTCAAAGTGTCAGTGTGTGTTTAGCTTCAATAGAAACCACTTTCCAAGACGGCTGTGCCATTTTCAGCTCCACCGGCAATGCACAGGAGATCAAGTTGCTCCATGTTCTTGCTAACATTTGACTGTCAGTCTTTTTCATGTTACCCATCTGGTGTACAGTTTAAGTTCTTGTAGCTTTCCTGTGCATTTCCGGAGGAAAGGCACTGAGTTGCTTTTCACAGGCTCATCGCCACCTGTATATCTTGTTCTGGGAGGTGAATCTTCATAACATTAGCCCATTTTTTTTTTTAACTGGGCCCCTTAATTTCTAAAGGAATCAAGAGTAAGGAAATAATCAGAGTAGCTGACAAAACTTCATGCACAAATAAAGGTGGCACAGCATTATTTATAAGTCAAAAAACAAGAAACGACCTGACTATTCCATATGGAGAATTAGTTCAATAAATTACGATACAAGAAGATATTCAAGTGATAGATATTCATTTGAAAAGATCCTTATGATAAATGTTTACAAAAATATGAAATGTTTCTAATGCAATGCTTTGATAGTGACCTTTAATCAAATGTAAGCATTAAAGGGAAAACACCAAAATGTTACCACTGAAATGTTATTTCTCAGAGATAAGATAATGGGTGGTCATTATTTTCTTCCTCCTACTTTTCTTTGCTTCCCAAATGTTCTGCAAAGCACATGTATTACTTTATAATCAAAAACACAATAAGCATTATCCTTTTAAACTGCTAAGACTATTGAGCCTGACTGAAACCGAGTCTCGCAAACAAATGGTTGCCTTTCAGAAACTAGTCCTTTGGCTCTTGCCGTCTTTGGGCACAATTTTCTAAGCCTGAATATCCTACAGACACATTCTCAAGAGGAAATTGTTTTGTTTACCTCACCTACTGTAAAGGTACCCTTGTGTCTGCATTCCAATTAGGTCTCTATCAAAGGATGCCAGTCTATTGCTTGGATTTAAAAAGCCCTAAATGGGGCTCAGTAATGGGGCATTTAGGAACAGGTAGATTTATCTGCACATGGACACATTTCTGATTCTGGGCAAATGAGAGAAAGGCTACAAGCTCCGGGAGGACAGAGACCTTGTGGACTTCGCTGGTCTCCACTGGTCTCCGCTGTGTCCCCAGGGCACAGCACAGGACCTGGGCTCCTTGCGTACTTGTTGGATGAATGAGTACTGATTTGCCATGACAAACCAGCTAGACTGTGTAAAGACAAAGGAGTATTTCCCCCCAGGAAGACACCCCCTTGGGAGGCTGTAAATAGCTCTTACAATGGCATGAAATACTAGAAAGTTCTTTTAGAGAGCTGCTTCCAGCACCTACACTATATTTTTCTGATAGTCGCAGCAAGAATAAAAGGAAGACCGCCTGCAAGAGGCACTGGAGGCCCAGCAGGATGCAGGAGCCATCTTTTCTTCTTGGCCACCTAGGAGACCCCACACCAGACATGGACATAGAGTGAGCCTGGTCTGAAGACAGCAGATCAGCAGCCTCACATGTGCCACCTTCCACACATCCAGATCACCCTCCTAAAGCTCATTCTCCTCCTGTTACTTGACTGCTTCCAAATCTTTGATGGCTTCAGAGTAGAGGCCAAGCACCCAAGCTGACTTTTACAGCCCCCTGGAGTCAGGCTCCCTCTGCTCCAGCCTCATCTCACAACTGTCTTGAATGGACCTCCCCAGGGGCAGGGGGCTGCTGTCCTGAGACACTGCCAATTCCCACCCATCCTAGAGTCTGCACCGTGAGGAGCACCAGGATGGTGGAAAGCATGGCAGCCCAGGAGGAGGCCCCTTTGAAGCTCCATTGCACTGGAGATTGGGTGGCGTGGACCTGGAACAGTATTCTAATCAAGCCCTCAGCTCCTGACCAGTGGTTCTCAACACTGCCCACACTTTAGAGTCACCCAAGAGGTTGTGACAGAGTTGCCAGCTGGCCACCAAGCTTTATGATTCCCTCTTAATGTGACCAGCAAGTGGCCGCCCTGCCACGGGCTACACTTCCCAGCCTCCTGTGAATAGAGACCTGTGAATAGAGACGGGATCACCAAGCTCCAGCCCATGGAGCAGGGTGCAGGCAATGTGCACCGCCTCACGGGCCATACAAACTCTCCCAAGCAGTTCTCCGCTCTCTCTTCCCTCGCCTGCTGATTACACACGGAGACTCGGGTGACCTTGGAAGCCACGAGTTGAAGCTGCCAGAGCCCCCACCCGCCAGGGTCTGAATGGCTGGCTCTGTGGAGCAGTCATCCCCAGGCAGAATGGACTCCACGTAAGCAACAAATCCCTCTCCGGAACCAAGCCATCAAGATGTAAATTTTTGTCTGTTATCATCACTAAAGCGACCTTAGCAACTTCAGGACATTGAGAAATGGCACACTTGAGTGCCAGTCCCAGATTCTGACTTAGTTGGTCTGCGGTGGACAAGGGTCTGGTATGGTCTTAAAACTCCCCCAGGTGATTCAAATGCCAGGGTGAGAACCAGGCTTTAGGCTCAGAAGCAGTCCTAGATCTTTCCACAGCTCATTCAACAAATCACGGAGCCTCACACTGCGCCCAGCATGCTGCCCCATGCTGGAACCCGTGTCCCTATAGCTGGCCAGCCTCTCCCGACACGGGCCCCTGGCCAAAATCCCACTGCCCCAGTCTTGAAGGCAAATGGAGATCAGCTTCAGCCAGTGCCTGCTTGAGAGACTGCTTGCTTACAACTGTCTGACCCACCCAAGACCCCGCCTACCACCTCGGCTGGGGTGTAGAGGGCAGAGCCAGGTTTTTCTTGCGACTGGAGAAAGGTTGACGGTTTTCCTATGGGCAGCCCATCCTGCTATCCCAGACCATGACAATGTCTTCACTCCACACAGTAAACATTAACTGACTCCTCCCTTGGGACCGTCAGTCCTTGGACTGGCCAGGGACAGAGATGGTTAAGATGTGGCCCTTCCCCTCAAAGACATCATGTCCAGTTGCAGGCATAGACTATGGTATTGGAGATGGTATTGGAGATGGCTCATGGGGGTCATCAAAAGCCATCCTGGGTTCTGCCTTCCTGGAGGATGCAGCAGAAAGAGCAGTGAGCTCAGAGGCAGGAGACCTGGGCCCTAATGCCGCTTCTAGGGTTTCCTTGAGACAACTTTAACAGTGTGGCAAGATCACGCTGCACAGGGCACTATGGGATCCCAGATTTGGGAGTGACTAACTCTTCAAGGGGAGCAGGGCAGATGCTGTAGAAGGGCTGATGGGGGAAGTGGCCATGGTGACAGAGAAAAGGAGTCACCCCAAATCTACCCAGGGCTCTTCCCCACGAGGCAGCAGAGAAGGATCACAGAATTGGGAGCCTACACCAGCTGTATCCACAGCCTGAAATGCTCTTCCTCCATGTTTGTATTCTCAGCCTCCCATTCCACTTCAACGCCATCTCTGCAAAGAGACAACCTCAGACTGTCAACGTGGGTGCCTCAGCTTCCCCCACCACCTCCCTGTGATTTTTCTTTAATGTCATGACCTGTCATTTTCTGTGTATTCATGTGTTCACATGTATTTCACATGTGTCCACTGTCCTTTATGAGGACAGTCACCTTGGCAGACTGTCCTGTTTACTGTGACTCCCAGCTCTGGGCACAGTACCTGGCACATAGTAGGTACCTTTCATAACTGGCATCAGGGCCCTCTGTCCCTTACCTCTTCCTGTACTCGTGCTTTTGCCGTGAACTTTGCAATGCCCTCTCAGTGGGTGAGGACTATTTCTCTGCCTCGTCCTTTGAGTTTCAAATGTCTTGCTTCAGCCAGCAGAATAAGACAGAAGTGAGGGTGCACCAGCTCCAAGCTTGGGCTTCAAGAAACCGTGCCTATTTCTGCTGGCCTCTGCCATGGTCATGCGAGGCTATGCCCACTGGTATCAGGGAGACGAGGAGAAGCATGTAAAACCACCTCCAGCCAAGCTGAGCCCAGATCAGCCAACCCACACATCTAGGACATGAAGAGCTGTTGTTTTAAACCACTGGGTTTTGGAGGTAGATTGGTACTTAGTACTATTCTCTGTCTATAAAATAAAGAAGGCTGTGCTGGGGCCGGTCTAAGCATCTCCGTCCCAGGTGTGTGGATTTTCTTTAACCAGGCAGCCCCCACCTCCCGCCCTGCCTCATGAATAACCATGTGGCATCCACTTTCTCAGGGCCAAGTTCACGGCTCCTGAGAGCCCACCTTCCAAGGCTGCCTTTGCTGCAGCGACCCTTTCTCCAGCAGCTTCGCCAAGGCCCGGGGGCATGGACGACCACTACCTCCCTGGGTTCTGATGTGCAAATCAGAGAGCCGCAGGCAGCCCTGGGAAGAATCCTGTCCTTGCCAGGACAGCAGGCCAGGAGCCTGGTGAGCCCGGGGAGGGTGGCTGGGCTGGGTCGGGAATATTGAGAGACTATCTGAACGGATTGTGAGTGAGCAAGGAGATGGACCTGGAGGGAAACTGAGGCAGGGGGCATCTACGGATGTGCCCAAATCAACAATTCAGTCAGGACCAGTCCTGACTCCCAGCACAGTGCTCCTCCTGCTGCCCGCTGCTGGTCTCAGCCCAGAGAGCACAGGCAAAGATTTGGAGGCTGAAATATACACAGGCCCCCCACGCCCAGGCAGCCAACACCCTTAGGCCAGGCTGGTGGAGGGACCTGTTGGATGTCAGGTGCTGTGTTGAGGGGGTTATGCCAGCACCTATGCTGAGCAGCACCTACTATGTGCAGGTTCTAAGCCAGGTTCCTCCTACTCAATGGCAGATGGCCCAGGGCTTTAACTGTCTCTGCCTCCCTGCAGTCCTACTGCTGTGGGCCTCTCTCCCCAGGTGGCTTTGCCATCTCTGGCTCTCTCTACATATTTTCTCACCATCCTATCACTGACAGTGTGCTTCTGCGGTTTTCTCATTTTCTTCCTTCTCTGTCTTTATTTCCTCTTTTATACTTTCCCTCTACCTCTGAACCTCTAGGTGTCTCTTTGTCTTTGTGCCTCTCTCCCTGTCTCCTGTGTGCATGTCTCGTTCAGTGTCCCCCTTCTCTCTTTCTCTCGTTCACCCACCCCTCCCTCCAGGCTCTAACTGACACCCCTTTGCTCTCTGCAACTGGGGTCTTGTCCTTGCTCTGTTCTCTCATGTTCTTCTTCCTCGGTGCCTCGATGTTTCTGCAGTTCTACCGCTCTCTGAATCTCTGTCCCTCTCTCCCAGCCTGTCTCCCCATCCTCCACCCCCGGCATCCCCACCTCTCTCCCACACCCCCCTCCCCGGGTTCTTCTCTGCCAGCTCCAATTACAAATGTGTCTGCTGAAGTAGCCCAGCTCTTTTTCCATGATGGGTAACAAGAGGCTGTATGTTTGCAGTCACTGACTGGAAATACTGAATTCCTTTTCAGCAACGAAAGACAAGCACCCTCTCGGTTTATAAATATTAATTATAGACACCCGGTAATGAGAGAACAAGGCGGCTGTTGGCTGTGATCTCTGATTGTTTGACTAATCCTAGAGACAGTTTAAACAAGACAGTTATTACCTGACGAGAAGGGAAATTAAGGTGCCATGGTCCTTTTATGAGGAAGATTTAGGAGACTGGCAAGAAACATGAATTCAGGGAGGATGCTGGGACAGTGACCTTGGGCAAAGCCTCTTCCTTTCTGCCCTCAGTGTCCCCTCTTGCACTGGGAAGCCCTTCTACTTCTGACCTGTAGGATGCGGCGATCCCACGTTAGGAGGGGACTGAGCAGACCATTTCACGCACTGGACTATCAGGGCTCCTAGACCCAGAGAGAAGACTCCGCTCCGAAGAAAGCGGTCCTGAGAGCAGTGCGGGTGGCATATGACCCCCCTGGGTCCTTGGAGGTGAGGGATCCCTGTTTCTGTCCTAGTTTGACTCAACTGCTTCCCAGGGGAAAAACTTGGCTTGAGGTAAAACCTTAAGCAAGAACCAAGGTGAGTCCATGGGGCAGGTCCGAGCCTCCAGGCTTCCCACTGGCCAGGCAGGCTTCCCACGTACCTCGCCTTTACTTTCTGTAAAATGGGTGAGCAGAAGGAACTTTGTGCAGCTCACATTGATGTCAGAGATCAAAGTTGAGCTGAATTAAATCTGAGAAGTCCCAGACTGACTGTGTCTGCCAGAGGCCATTTCAACACTTGCGCCATCTCCAAGCCTACACCTCACTCCATTAGTTATGACATGGTTATGTGTGAAGCGGAGAAGCAGTTCTTGAGGCAGAGCCAGGAAGAAGGCTGCATGGAGGAAGATGCACCACCTCTGGAACAACATGTGTGCCTTTGACAGTCCCTGGTCAATGAGGAAAAGTGAGCACTCCTTCTAGAATGTTTCCTGAACAGCCCCCACCCTGCTCCTCTGGGGAGAACTTTACATTGTAAAATGCTAAACCACTTATCATCTCTTGGGAGCAGAGGTTAACCTACAGGGAAGCCGGTGTGAAGTATGTGCTTCCCGTTGGCAGAAGCAGAACACGAGCTAAGAGGTATCCCGGTCTCTTCCCCAAGACCCAGCAGTGAGGAAATGGCCACGCTGAGGTCGAATAAATGCTGTCCTGACCCCAGAGCCCAGCTGAGGGCTGGCACTGGGTTTGCAGCCCTCTCAGCCTGAACATTCCAGGCCACAGGAGCCCAATGGGCAGCCTTGAGGGCTGGAACCAGCTTCCCTCCCCTTCCCTCCTACCACACTGGACCCATGGCGGCACTCACAAAGGTTTGTTGATCAGTTGGAGGAAGGAGGGAATGTCCTTCAAGGCCCCAGTCATGTCCTTCAAGGCCAGCTACTCCTTGCCTGGTGGTAAAAGAGCATATTCCTGGATTCAAATCCTGGCTCCACCACAAGTGTGTGACCTTGGGCAAATGACATAGCCTCTCTGTGCCTCCATTTTCTAAGCTGTAAAATGGGAATCATGTCAGGACAGACTTCACTGTCCTGCAGCCACTATTCCTAAGTGTTGGCTATTGGTAATAACCACCTCCTGTCACCCATTTTACCAGAGTCTCTGAAAGCAATTTACTCGATTTCAATGAAGGCAAGTGAGGCAGGGAGATCAGGCCTCTCTGCAGAATTGTGCCCATGTCCTTGGTCACGCAGGTTGGGGAGGCTGGGGAGGGGGCCTGATTCAGCTCAGGCCTTAGTGAAGCCAGAGGTTGGGTGACAGCTGTCTCCACAGTCCTTGCCTCCCCAGACCCAGACCCAGCAGGCCCCACCCTGGCTGACCCTGAACAAGGGGAGTAAAAGCTTAGGACTTGCCCAGCCCTGCATCAATCTCCCACCAGGCCTGGGTGGGACTGGGGGCAGGAGGGGGCTTAAGAAAGCCCACATTCTGAGTGCCTCCCCCAGCACCCCAACCAAGCCCCTCCTCACAGGCCTGGGCCCATCTAAGTGCTTCTCTAGAACCATTTCAACTTTGAGCACAGAAGCCGCAGCACCCATCCTGGGGGAGTTGTGGGCTGGGCTGAGCAGAAACGGCTATCAACAGTTGGGAACAGAGCTGGCTTCCCTCTTTCCTGCGTTTTCTCTTCTCTTTCTCCTTTCTGCCTTCCCAAGCAGCTTGACGATGCTGTCTTAAATCTTTCATGGGCTGGACGCACATCTGACTCTCTCCGTTGTCTCCAGAGGAGTCAAGGCTGATCAAGGCCTGAGACACGTGCCCATTCTCAGGCCAGGCGGTTCGAGAGTCCGGCGCTCCTCCCCAGGTCTTCCCCACCATCTCCTGAGAAGTTCACCACATCAGCAAATCTGCGTCTGCACCTCCTCACATCTGTGCTCTCCCCGCTTTCCTCCTTCCGGCGCTCCACCTCCCCCTCCTCCTCAATGCGCCAGACTCAGCTCCACTTCTGCCTGCAACCAACGCCCTCACAGCTCCCCCTAAAGATCTCCAAGAAAATCTCTTACGGATTCAAAAGGAGGCCAGGAGCTCAGCACCCATCATGCACATTTTCCACAGGAAACGCATATCCGCGCCTGCTGTTAACTAAGTATCAACATGCTTCCCATTAACCAGCTTTGTCGTCTGAAGCCAGCAACTGACTCCTTCGAGCCTCCATTTCCTGTCTGTAAAATGGGGAGAAAGTTGTCCCCACCTCATAGGGTGAGTGAAGGGCAAGGAGCAGACCTACATAAGGTGTTTATCTGCATCACTGGCACAGAGAAAATGAGTCATTCATGGTAACAACAGAGGGATGACAGGTGATTTTTTTATGTACCGAGTGCAGGCTATGTGCCAAGCCCTGCAGCCACGCAGACACTGCTTTCGAGAGCTCACTAGGACATGGAAGAAAAAGGCAAACAAAAAAGTCAGTATGATAAGATACGTTAGCATAATAGAGACATGTACCAGTTACAGGGAAGCATAAACCAGGAAGCCCTGCAGGGGAGGGGCATGTGGTCATGGTTGGACGGACTCGTGAAGACTGAGCATCAAGCTGCCAGGCAGTCAGGTAGAAATGGCATTGTAGGCAGAGGAAACCTTACACGCAAACCTTCAGAGGCAAGAAATGGCATTTGATGGTCAGGGCCATAGAGAACGAGAGACACAGAGACAAGGCAGAAGGGGTGATAGGGGCCAGGTTACTGAAGGAGCCCGCCGGCATCTGAGTCTGGACGCCCCCAACCCCGCGCAGAGACTGAGGCGTAGGAAGAGTTTTCAACAGCAGAGAGACATGAGCGCACTCCAGTCTTCAGCTGCGTGCATACTTGAGCCTGCGGGGTTTACATAACTTTTCCTTTTCTTCTCCAGCATTTATCCAGCCTAGAAATTTTAGAGCAAGCACTTTCCCTTATTTCTATTCAACCTGAAAGCACAGTCGCATCCAACTTGCGTGGTATTGAAATGCAGGTGGCCTGCGCCACAGTGTTGCTAAAATTACCAAAACTAACCACAGCCAGGGAAGGGCCATTATCGGAAACAGATTTTATTACCATGGAAACCAGCAGATAATGCCAAGTCCAGTCATTTTTATTCTCCAAAAGGAGAGAGAGACAAGGAGAGAGAAAAAGAGAAACCGAGAAAGCAGCAGGAGAGGGAAAGCTATTGAAAGGAAGTGAGAAGGCTGGAACAGCCTGGAAGATGGGAGAGAACTGGGGACCGGGTGAGGCGGAGGGTTTTGTGCCCTGTCCAGCCATCAGCTAACATCCACGGGGCTCGTACTCAGCCGCGGGCCAGCAGGAAGCAGCCAGAAAGGTTTTGTGCATGACTTCCACTACTGGCCCAAAATGTAGGAAAATGTATAGATACCCCCAGAAACCCCCTGAGCCTATTCCAAGGAAGCCCCAAGGCCTCTACGGATAGCCCTGGACTTGGGGGTAGAAGACTTGACATGGAGTTCAGGCTCTGCCCAATGTGACTTGTGACCTTGAGCAAGGTCATGAAGATTTTCCAAGTCTCTGTTTCTTCAGGTTTCTCAAGAAGGATCTCCCCAGTCACTATAAGGATGTGGGGTGCATGATTGCCCAGGCACCCTGTCACTGACACACAGTGGACATAGGAGGCCCTGCAGGCCCCAGGCTTCCTAGATCTAAGGCTCTATTTTGTTCTGATGTGAAAGGCTCCTTCTACCTATCACTGAGCTCCCTGGGCCACTGAGCCTGTGGAAGCCAGCCCACCCAGCCCCAGACCCAAGGAGGGGGCAGGAGAGTCGGGCCAGTCTGGGTGGTCTCAGGGCTGAGATGTCACCTCCACTGGCTCACTCCAGGAAAAAGGAAAAGCCAAGGACTGGGGGGATCCTGGGGCAGGAGGGAGTAGGAGGTTCCAAGGTGTATAGTCAGGGGGAGGGAGTTGAAAGGGAGCCACAGGCACACCCTGATGGAGTAGTGGTTAGGTCAGTCTCCTCCAAACGACATAAACCACATACCCCTGGGTTTCAGCCCCCGGGTGGGTGTGGGGGGTAGAAACAACCAGTGTGAACAACTACACGGAAACAAATTAAAATGCTTCTTCCTCGTCCTCTCTTCCTACCTGTCTGCCTACTTGCTTCATTCCTGCCTGCACCTCTCCTTTAAAAAAAAAAAAAAGGAAGTCACAGAATATGCAAAAAGACCAACATGCATCACACAAATGCCATCAAATCTTTGCTCTGTAAAGTGTGGTCCATCCAGGAGCTCCTCAGAAATACGCCCTGTGGCGCACCCTGGTGGCAGAGCGGTTTGGTCCGCTACCTCCAGCCAGTGCGGTCCACACACATCCCAAGGACCCGGGTTCACGTCCTTGAACCAAGACGTACAAACCAGACCTCCTGACCCTTCATCTGTAGTTCAAGTTTGAGAAGTGCTGGCCTCTGTCACTTCCTTTCTTGGAGTCTCAGTTTCTTCATCTATAAAATAGGAATGATAAGAAACTTCCAGCCACACAGGGTTTTGGGGAGGATTCATTTTTTAAGAAAAAATTTGAAAAACAAAAACACTTGAATGGATCACTTTGGAAAATGAAACGCACACTATGACGATAAGATATTATTATTATATACAGGGAGCCCAACCTCCCAGAGTAACAAGGTACTTTCATAACAAAATGACTTGATTAGACTGTTCTCTTAAAAACGCTGCTCCCCAGCTAATGTTTTCCTATCAGCGTGTCTCTTCTTGCAGCTGCATATTAAATCTTCATCCCATCAGCACTTGACTGAATTTGTAGAAACAAAATGGAAGAGGGAACTCAGGCATGAATTAGCAGTTTAAGACAGGAATGAGATTACGATAAAATCCCCACTCTCTCCATCCATCAACATGTAATAAGAATAGAAAACTAATGTGAAAATATCAGCATGACCTATTGCTGCAAGCCTGTCACCGCCATCCTTTAAGACGGAGCCTTGCAGAAGGCGAGCATCTCATTTCTCAGGGAGCCTCGCGCTTGCCGCTGGAGACAGACCATGTCCGAGGCCGGCTGCACCAGCAGATCCCTCTTGGGGAAACGGGAAGGGACCAAACATGACGTGGTTCCCTGACTTTCCACATCACGGAGAACAAGAGTGAATCTGAGGTGATTTGAGCTGAAGCGTGCCTTGTGCTGAGTCGACTCTGTCAAAGGATTATGGCTCCAGAGACATACTTCCAGATGGTTCCAGGACCTGTGCTCCTGAGGTTGCAGGCGACCTGGCCTCCCTCTCTGGTGCTGGCCACCTGCCTGGCTGCACGGGAAGCACAGGGTCTTGGGCAGGTTCTTGGGCAGTGGGCAGGGGCGGGGTTTGCTATCCACTTCCCTCTCTGCACACGAGGCACTATGGGACATACGCAGGGGCACACAGCAAGTCACAGACTCCTGGTCTGCCAGACCCCTTGTCTAGGGCCCCCTGCATTGCACCCCATTGCCAGGAGTATTCCAGGACTGAGTGGGGCTGGATTGCATGAAACAAACGTACTGGTTCTTGCCCTCGGGGAGCCCACAACCTCGCTCCCAACCTGAGCTCATTCTCCCGCCACCTCCTCACCTCCACTCTGTTCTGACCAACCTGGCTTCCTACTGCTCCTTAATGGCACTGAATATTTTCCTAGTCAGAGACTTCAGACATTCTCTTCCCTCACCAGGACAACTCCCGATCCTTCTAGTCTTACCTGAAATATCGCCTCCTCAAGGAAGCCCTCCCAGATGTACCTTCTCCTGACACCCTCTCCTCTGCTTCAGGGTTCTTGGTTAATTTGCTATCCTATCAGCCTGTGCTGCTGCCCTCCCAGCACATTTCTCAAGAGTGACTAAGTCATTGTGTGTGTCACCATTTAAGAAACATCACCTCCACGGGACAGCAAGCTAGACAGGTCTGGGATCATTGCTTTGTTGTCATTATATTCCCTGGTGTGTATGCATCATACCTGGCACGTGTTCATCCATTCATCCATTCATGCATAAACATTCACTGAGCACCTACTATGTGCCAGGCACCGACGGTATGCAGGCTGCCACAGAGGCTTCAGCCTGGTGACAAAACATGGGCGATAGCTAACATATGTCCGAGGTGATGGGTACCAGAGAAAAACAGCAGGATGCACTAAGTGCAGGTCTCTTTGATTCCTGTTTGAGAAACTGCTGTTGAGCAGAGCCTGGAAGAGCTGCAACAGGACTTAAAGGAACAGTGTGTTGTGCCACACTGTCATAGCTGCAGGTGCCCTGAGGCTGCCATGCTCTTGGCATGTTCCCGGCATGTTCCCTGAGACAGCAGGGAGGGCAGTGAAGGAGAAGGTCAGGGAAATGGAGACCCCAGCAGAGAGGACATTGGATTCTGCCCTGGGTGAGACGGGAGCCACAGGAGGGTTGCAGGCAGAGGAGTGGTGCTCTCTAACCTGCTCTAAAGGACAGCTGCACGTGCTGTGCAGAGACCAACTCAGGGGTCAAGGGCAGAAGCAGGGAGCGCCGTAAGAGGTCACAACAGTCCCCCCAAGACATGGCAGTGCCGTGGACTGGAAGAGGGCAATGACGTGAAAGAAGAGCGTGGGTCCTGGCTGTCTCCTAAGTGTGCTCGTGGATCAAACGTGAGTATGGGAGAAAGCAGGGAATCAAGGATGGCACCAGAAATATGGGCCAATTTGATCTCAAGAGGGAAAAAAGGGGGCTCTCAGAGTGGGACAGACTCATTAGAGGGATCTACAGGCTCAGACAAGTCTAGGACTTTTCCTCTAACATCTCGAGTTCCAGCAGCTGGAGCAGCTGGAGGGGGTCAGCGAGAGCTCACGTCCTCGGGATGGGCTGCCAGTAACCCACCAGCCTCCATCACAAAGATGAGGAGCGGGCTCAGTGAAGCTTGCCCCAAGCTGTACTATTCGAAGTAAAGATGAAGCCACCCAGGAGAGGCGAAGCCCTTCAACCCAGGTTCATGATGAAGCCTGGGCTGGAAGTCACGGGTCATGGGGCAGCCCTGGCCCTGCTGCCCACACCTGTGGCGCCGTGGTGAGCCCTCCTTCTCCTACCTGGGGCCAGTCTTCCCATCTGGGAAATGCACCCTTGGGCTTGATGACTCCCAGTTCATCTCAACTCTCCCTCCACCTGTTAGGCCTGCAGGGACCAGGTAGGCAGAAACAATCAAACTGCCGCACACCTTGAGCACCTATTGTATACATAACTTGCCCTAATTTTTAAAGTTGAAATCAGGATCAATGGGAATATCACCAGATGAGTTCAGACCAGACCAAGGATGCAGGAGGTAGGGTTAACACTTCCACTGGGGAGACCTGTACCCCTATGAGGCAATTTAGAGCTAGTGTTTGGGGGGAGGGGTGTTTGCCCCAATTAACTTTTGACAAACTGTGATTGAAACCAGGACAGAATTTCAAAGCAGGCGGAATGCCAGGACAACCCAGTCAAACCAAGATGTCTGGTAACCTCATGTGTTCAGCACCTCCTCCAGGAAGAAAGCAGAGGAAGGAGGGACTGTGGGTTTGCCCCAGTCCCAAGCGGAACTGGACTGTGAGGGATGGGGGTGCAGGCCACGCACGTAGCTCCATGGGGAACGACGGGAGCCAAGCCTCTGAGCATGCCCCGCTCCAGCATGGGCTCCACGTTTCATGCACCATCTGTGCGGAGCTGCAGCCAGTTTGCAAGGTCTCTTCCTGCTCTGGGAGCATTTGGACTTTGGTTTCAGGCCCTTTACCGTGTCGTCGTCCCCCCACCCCCCCGCCAGCAATCATGAACAATATTTTCTATATGTTTGGGAGATCCAGGTCGAAGTGCCCTGTGTCCCTTCCCCTGGATGCACTCGATAATGTAAAACGTGGGCCCACATTCCGGGGGACACTCCTCACAAAGGTACTAGGAGAGCAGGTGCCATGGCAGGGCATACTGGGTTCACCCAGTAAGTCCCAGCAGAGGGGACTCACTGTGTCACTCAGGCTGCCAGAGGTGGGTTTCTACGCGGAGCTGCTGAGACACAGTATTGTAGGGACGTGCCCGTGCGGGGCCCACTGCTCCGCTAGGCCAGGGCTCAGCAAGCACGTCACTGTGGCAGCAGGGCTGGGGAGGGGAGTAGCACCTCTGTTAGAGGCCCTGGACGCCCGGTGCAGCTAGGGAAGCCGTGCTGTCACCATTCTCTCCAGGGATTGGCATACAGGAGGTGCTCCGTGAATAAGCAGATGAACAGATAAACTGAGTGATAACACTGCCCCCAATGCACTGAGCAACCCAACGTCACTCCTCCAGCACCTCCCAGGGCCTGCGGACTTCAGGGAGAGCAGACAGCATGGAAATGGTCCTCTCACCCAATAGAGGAACCCACCCGCTCTCTCCTGCTTGCCTCTGTCTCTCTTCTCCATTAGTCTCTGCCTGGGGGGTGGGAAGGAAGACAAAGAAGGGCCCCCTCTTCTGTGCTGGGTCCCTCCCACCATGCAGGAGCTTCCCAGAGTGCAGCTGTCTGCCTTCCACTGTCCTTCGAAAGCGGGGCCAGCAACTCAGTGGCCAGGCGGAGTGGAGTGGAGCTTCTGGTTTCCACCCCACCAAGCAAGTCTAATTCCTACATGGTTATCAGGACAGTGGGGCCTGCTGGGGCCAATGTCAGGTCCACTGCAGGACCCACACGGTCAGACAAGTGGGCAGAGGTGTGTTAGCCAGGGTGCCTGTAAGACAACAGTGCTGCGTGCAAGGTGGGTTATGTGAGGACAGTGTAAAAGGGACTCTATCAGGTGTGGGGAGGGAGGTCACAAGGATGTGAGATATCCAGGGCTATAACGATCCCAAGCAAGAGTGAGGGGAGACAGCAAATACAGCAGCCGGACTCCTATGGAGACAACCGCCTTCAGAGATGCTGGGACCCGGAGCCCCTGCTGCACTGACCCCACGAGGAAGTCACCAAACAGCAGCCAACCTCGCTCTCCTCCCTCCCCCACATCTCCTGCTGGTGACATCCACTAGGCAACACCACCCAGGAGCCAGAGAACATCCTCTGGGCCACCATTCCAAGCAGCATAGAGAAGAGTGATTTTTACAGGAAATGGGCACTCGCCAGCCCTCCCTCCCACCATATAAGACCTTGAAAGTCATGCTTTGGCTTTGAGGCTAAGCAAGTGGAAAAATACTGGGAAAGGGAGGGATGGAATTTCACTTGGACCCTTTCCATCCATCCCCAAGGAGGCGATGGGACAGTTTCTGTTCAGAACAGTCTGGACCAACAGCTCCCAGAAGATTTGTGACTGGGAGGAAGAGGAAGTTAAGAGCAAGTCCAGGAATCCAAGCCCCTGGGCTGGCCTGCAGCAGACTCAGCAGCTGGAGAGCCCCGGGAGCTCCGGCCTGCAGAAGGCAGACACACTGGGCCCACGTGTCACACTTACGGCACATGGACCGTCCTGAAGCTGATGGCGGGTGGTTCCTCTCACCAACCGGGCAGCCTGAGGAAATCAGAAAACGCCCCGGGCTTGCCTTAGGAGACTGCTGTAGCAGCCCTTCCCAGACCCACCTCGCTGGGCCAAGAAATGGGGCGGCAGATTTGGGAAGACTGTCCCCATGTTCCTGTCTCCCAGCCACCACAGAGGTTAAGACAGGGGAGCGGGAGGAAGAGGGGAACCACAACTCCACCTACTCCACCCACGAGCAGGGACAAAACGTAGACCAAATGACCCCTGGCAGCACCTACAGGCACTCAGAGTTTACTTACAACCCCGAGATTCTACGGAACTTCTGGAAGGATCTAGGGACTGAATTTTCTGTAGCCTGCGAGCTGAGGCTTAGTCCTAGACTTAACCCAGGTGTCCGGGGTTCACATCTTAGCGTGCACGTAATGGGTACACGGAAATACTGTTTTAAGAAAAAGGGGAAAATGCTGTCTAGATAAGTCCCATGGGTTCTCAGCGTACCTTCTGGGAGCCAGGCTCTGCTCTGCCTGTGTCCCTGCACCTTTCATATCACCTCTCCAGGAGTCTGAGGTGGTTGTCATTATGCTCATTTCACAGAAGAAGCTGCGGCTCAGAGAGACTGCATTCCTCACCCACTTGGTCTTGCAGCTGGTCAGCAATGGAGTCAGGATGCAGGTCCAGATCTTGTTAGTAAGAGTCTGAAGCCTCCACCACCAGGCCTCCCCTCTAAAGGGCAAAGGACACAGTCCCGAAGCTGGGGTCCCTCCAGATGTTGGCGTCTCCCGCGAGAGCTCAGCTCCTATTCCCAGTCTCGCAAGGCAGAGGCTGGATCCTGCCTGATTCATTCCTTTAATCAGGCACTGAGTGGTTGCGGCACTTCCTGAAGAACACAGAGACCCTTATTAAAATTAAGTCATTGCTTTAATAACCAGAGGGTGGAGGCCACTGCAGCTGGGAGCCTGGGGACTGTTACAGTCCCGTGGGCTTCAGGAGCTGGGCACTGCCACAGGGCACTGGGGCACACAGGTGCCTCTACTCCACATCTGATGCCTTTCTACCTCTTCTCTCCCAGGGCCATGCTGAGTGGCAGCTGGCCCAGCAGGTGCATGCCAACAACCAGCTGTGTAAGCAAACCCTGAGTCCTGGGGGATCTTCTCAGAGGTATGCCCATATGGCTTCTGGCCTCAGCTCCAGAAGTGCCAACAACAACTCAGAGAGGGTACATAATTTGCCCAGGGCCACACAGCCAACTGGAGGAAGCATAGGAGCTTGAACCCAAGTCTGTATACTCCTTCCATGCTGACACGTGGCCTCAGGTGTATCTTGTATGGGCCCTGATAAAGGCACACACCCCTGAGACAGGTGTGACATCACCTGGGCAGGCTCACTCACTAGCTCTGTGATTCCGGCCAAATTGCCTAACTTATCTATGCCTCAAATTTTTCATCAGTCATGTGGGGTATCAGGTCACTGTACGATGTGACAACAAATGTGAAACTGCCCTGCAAACTGTTCAGTGTGGTGCACACTGAGGGTGTGTGGGCCTAGAGCTGAGGGGAAAGGCTGACTCCAGCCGATGAGGGGACAGAGGTTGGGACGCAGCAGAGAAGGACAGAGACCGAGGGTGTGGCCAGGAAAGGACAATGAGTCCAGCAGATTCCAGAGCAGAGGAGCATGCAGAGACCTGTGAGGTGGGAGTCTGGACTCAGAAGGGTCAGAGTTAGGCCCAGGACAGAGGGCACACGGCCTGCACCACCCAGAGCTGGGGCTGGAGGAGCTGGAGAGTTAACAGCAAGAACCAGACAAAACGAAAAATGTCCAGGGTCAGGCAAGCTGAGCCTGAGCTGCGCCTGGCAATGGCCACATCTCTGGTCTCTGAGTCGCTTCCTCCTCTCTGTACAGTGGAAAAAATATATGTACTTTTCAGGGTGGTTCTGAGGACTAGTAGGACTAGTTGTTCAATAACTAGTTTCCATTATGATCATGATGGTGATGATGAGGGTGATTATCAAATTTCTTAAAAATCTGAGTCTTTTTTCTAGGCTGTGGAGTAGAACTAATCAGATCGATGTCACAGTGCCCTTGAAAAGCTAAAAGGTCACAGTCTGTGTGCGGCCACCAAACACAGGACCTGGGACACTCCACAAGCACTAGTCGGCTCTCTCTCTTTCTATCCCGATGAGCAGGTGTGGGCCTCTGATGGACAAGACAAATTTTGGTTCCTTCCTGGAGCTCTCAGCTCTCCTTGATAGCTACTGAGCTTTGAATCTCTGGAGACACCCAAGGAAAAGTTAGATGACCTTGTGTCAATGGAGGAAAGTCACACATTTCAGGCAGGAGGCTGGACTCAAGGCCAACGCCCTTCCAACTTGGAGGATACACACACCATGACTACAGGCTCTGGTGTAATCAGACTGTCCAGCCTTGACCTGTATAAACACGACCTTGGACTCAGAGTCAGAAGGCTGCGGGCTGAATCCCAGCTCTACTTCTTCCAGAACCTGCAGACTTCAGGTGAACCATTTTCCCTTGGGGCCAATGGATGCCCACCTCTCCAGCTGCCCTCCAGCAAAAGCCTCATGTGCCGACATCTACACAAACAGCACAGCTTTCCCCTGGAAGTTCCCCAAACTGGGAAGAGAGCAGCTGTGCCTCCAAAAGTCAGCGGAGGCCAGCTGAGTGTCTCCAGCTAAGGAGTACCCATCCAGTGCTGCTAGAAGGTTCCTCACCTACAGCCCCCAGCCCAGCCCCAGGGCCTGGCAGCTCCAGCCCCAGACCCCGCCCCAGCAGGTGTGTTTGAAGAAGTTCAGTCCAAGTCTCACCCCAGACATGCTCCCCGGCTCAATTACAGGCTCAATTTTCTTTGCTGTTTAATCCCCAGATCAATATGTGTTCATACATATTTAATCGGGAGGCTGTTTTTATTAGAGCAGGGATTAGTCTTACATCTTTCTCCCCACTGCTTAGCAGGCATGTGCCACTCACGAGGAAGACGGTCCGGTTATGAGGAAAAGGCCCAGACAGAAGTCAGGCCGGCACTCTAGCCAAGCGGGAGAAATCACAAGTCTACCCTGGACCTGCCTTCCCTCCTACGTGGGGTTGAGGTCCTGCAGCCTTCTAGCTTCTCCTCACGGGGACGAGACCTACAGCCATCCCTCCCCTGTCCCTGCTGGAGGCTCCCTGGGGTCCTTGCAGAACGCACGTCCACCTTCCCCAGCTAAGGCGCAAGAGAGCAAGGGCTGGCCTCTCCTAGAGGTCAGAGCAGGGAGCCAGCCTCAGCCTGGCCTCCCAGAAGTAATAGTGTCTCCTTCCAACTCCAAGTCAAGGCTGAGCAGAATAAATGATCACTGTCACACTCAGCCCCAGCTGCCATCTGCTTCCGCACCAGAATCCCACCTAGCCAAGCTGGAAGGAAGGAGAGGACAGCTGAAGGTGTAGGTCACCGTGCTGGCCCGAGAAGGACAAGAGCAAGATGGCCTGGGGCCTGGAGCACGAGGGAGGAGGCCTGAACAAGAGCCTCTGTCGGGCCCCACGGATCAGGGCCCTAAGAGTCACAAGCAGGCAGGTGCTGGCCGAGCCCAGCCCCAGGTCCCAGCATCTCGGCTGCTCCTCCTGCACGTGTAAGAACCAGGGCCTGTTTTTCACATCCTTGCTTCACAGTGGAGGAGACAGGCTCGGCAGCAGGTCCTCTGTTGGGGCCTGGGTGCCTGCTACAGCGTCTCTGCTGTTGAGCTTTGGCTGCACTGCCACGGCCTCATTCTACCACCATCCTCCTCTACTTGAGCTGTGGGCTGCTTAAGGTGACATCTCGAGAGGACAATATTTGGGAGCACCCATTATTGGCAGGAAATGATCAGCTAAGGAGGAAGCTGGGGACTGGCAATGGGGTCAGCGCCTCAGCTCCCTCCTCTCTCCCTGCCCCTTAGTGACTCCTGCCTGACATCTGGGAGCACTGCCACCTGCTGGGAGCATGGAGCTAGGCTGCCTGTCTGCACAAAACCAGGCATGGTCCATCCCTACACCTAAAGGTCTCCCAGCAAGGCTGACAGGGAACAAAGACACCAGGGAAGGTGAGCCCGCAGACCAACTGGGAAAGCGCACCTCTGCTGTTGTCCCCACCCATCCCTGAGCCTCACCCTGCCTGTCACCTTCCGCCTCACAGTGCCTACAGCTGGGGCAGCCCAGCTGAGGCAGCCTGGGGTTGTCCTGTGCCTCGGTTCCCCAAGAGCTCACCCCACTTGCAATTCTTTGATTGCAGAGACCAGGTCTGTCTTACTGGCCTTTGTATCTTATTCACCATAATGAAGAACAGAGATGCGGGGAGGCTGAATGAAGGAAGGAAGGAGAGAAGGGAGAAAAAAGGGAGAGAAGAGGAGGAAATAAGAGGAGAAAAAAGAGCAAGGGAGAAAGGGAAGAAACTAGGACCACTTTTGAAAGACAGATCAGGCGCCTCCCTCCTGCTCTGGGCTGAAATTTGACCTGGTTCCCAGAAACCTACAGAGAGAAGAATCCAAGTTAATTCCCAAGACAACTGTCAGCTGAATGGCTCTTCCCAGAGGTCTGGGGCCTCTCTTCTCAAAGCTGCCAGAGGCAGAGGGAGGGGCAGTGTGACCCCATCCTCGGCTCCCTATACAAGGAACCCACTCATTGGCTAGAATTAGGGTGGGGCCCAGCCCTACTGGCCCCCAGCTCTGGCCAAAGAGCCTGTGACCCAGTGAGGGGCGTGTGTGGCTTCTCCAGAAGCTGGGGTCCCCACGCTGGCCGCTTTCCCAGGTGGATCCTCAGGCTGCACAGGCCCCTGGGCCCCGGGGGAGGGGGCGGGCGCACAGGCAGGCTCTGCTCACACTAACCACTTGGCAACCCGTGTTTGACGACGGGATTAATTCCTGAACAAAACAGATAACGTAGGCAGTATGATTCCTCATTTAGCTGTCAGATCAGGATAAAAATGAGTGCAAGAGAAAACCCAAGGGGAAAAAAATTGGATAATGATGAATTGTGACTGAACGCTCCAAAGAAACACAAGCCGTCTCCCCATCGTGTGGCGCCCGCTGTCACTTCATTTGGAAATATTCTAAGTGTACGGGGCCTTCTCCTGCGCACTTTGCAGCTCTGGCGAGAAGCACCCGATTCCCTTTGATCCAGTCTAGGTCCCTCCACAGACACAGCCATGCACCAAAGACCCAGAGGAAAGCCTGGCAGAGACACTGCCTGCCTCCCCACCGCGTGGTACGGGAGGGAGCGCTTCCCCGCCCCAGGAGAGGCCTCTGCCCTTTGCTCCACAGGTATTAAAGGGGAGGGAGGGAAGACCAGGAAATGTTTTTGCTGTGATAGGTGTCACCTCTGCCTACTTCTCTAAAAGGGCTTGGTTTTGCAAAAGGGAATATTATCCAAATAATTTGGATAGATACATTATCCAAATGCACAGAAGCAAAACTGTGAAGGAAGACTTCCAAGATCAGTTGTTCAGCCTCCCTGGGGGATGATCGGAGTAAAAGCTCATCTCTTGAGGTTTTGTCATACCACACACCGGCCAGTTGAAAACTCAGCAGCCCCAGGAATGTCCTTGGGGCTGGTGCACTTTCCCAAGAGAGCCTGGAATCTCATGCCTCAGGCCAGGAAGCTCCTCTCCCTGATCACCTCTAAGATCAGGGAGGTGCCTGCCCAATGGAGAAACCCCGGTATAGAGGCAGAGTGGGACTTGATGGCTTCTAGAAAGAGGAGCCTCTTGAACACCAGCAAGGAGGTGAGGACAGGTCTTCCCCTCTCTGAGTGCCTGTGACCCATTGAGAACAGAGAGCAGCCTGGATGACCTGTGACTGCAAGCAATGGTCTCAAGGACCGGAATCTACCTAAGCGTCCAACGTCGGATGACTGGATCAAGAAGATGTGGTACATACACACAATGGAACACTACTCAGCCCTAAGAAGAGATGAAACCCTGTCATTTGAATCAACATGGATGGATCTAGAGAGGATTATGCTAAGTGAAATAAGTCAAAAGAAGAAATACCAATGACCTCACTCATAGGTGTAAGGTGAAGAGACAAAGCAAAGGAACAGACTAAACAAATCAACCCTTGGACACTGGTGACAGAACTGAGGGTGCCAACAGGGAACAGGGTGGGGTCCAATGGACCATGATGAAAAATTCTTGGTAGCTTGGTGGGCAGGGTGTGTTGACATATATTTGAGAAATGGGGAACCTGCACATATGGGTTTATATTATTTTGTAAAGCAAAGGTACCTCAATAAAGAGTATTTTTTGTAAAAATAACTAAAAGCAGTGGGCTCTGAGACTGACACCCTCTAGAGGAGTTCCTGCGTGTGGGTGCAGGAGCATCGGCCAGGGCTGATCAGCCCAAAACCTTCTAGCAAACAGTGAAAGCCAGGAGGTGGCCTACCCAGTGGAGAGAAGATAGACCCATGGTAGCAGCAGGGACCCCAGCAACCCTCTGAAGCAGGCGTGTCACCCCCACGTTAGAGGTGGGAGATCGAGGCTGAGAGATGGAGAACAAGTTGTCCAGAAACTTAGGGCCACGTTTGCCCTCTCTCACCCCAATATCAAGTCTAGTACCGGGTTCTCAGTCCCACCCCCAAACTATCTCCAGACTCAGCCCACACGGCTCCATACCCCCGCCGCCACCGCTCTGATCCAAGCCACCCCACCCCTCCAGCAGCCTCCTGGCTGACCTCACAGCCTCCCGTCCAGTCTCTCCACTGTCAAACAGAGATTGCCTCATAAATGTAGCAGCCAATTACCCCCACGTAAGTCCTTAATAACTTCCCATTGCCGTTGGGGGGAGATGCAGCTTCCTTAGGGCACACTCAAGGCCTCACAGTCCCTAGCCACCTCTGAGTCGCAACTCCTGCCACGTCCCTGCTCACACTCCCACCCAGCCTGCTGAGCCACACTTAGTCTCCCCAAGGGTCACAGTCTTGGCTTCTGGCCCTTTGCACCTGCTCTTCCCTCTGCCTGGTCACCCTCTCCACCCACTCTCACTCAGCTCTGTCACCCTTCGGGGCTCCTCAGAGATGTCGACTCCTTCAGGGGCCTCTGGGACCGTCCACCCAGATTAATTTTCTGCCCCCCTCTATTCTTCCAGAGCCCCTGGATGTCCCGCTTCACATTTTACTGAAATTGCCAACATGCTGTCTGAGCCCCTCACCCCCACCCCGCCCACCCTCACTGTAACTCATTCTCCATCCGCTGTATTCATCACTGTCCCTGAGCCCCAGGGCCATTCTGGCACACAGTAGGTGCTCAGGAACTGTCGGCAGGACGAATGATTGAATGAATGAGTAAACGAATGGGAGAATGAGCGATGAGGTTACAACGAGCTCCCATTCTCCGAATATCCAAATGTATAAAAGCACAGGCGAGTCCATCAATAAGGCGAGCACTCGCCCTGCACAGCCTGTCCTTGGCTGGGAGGCGGTGATGGATTTCCGGAGGTGATGCATGGGAGCGTGAGAAGGGTGGAGTGGACTCATGGAAGAATAGAATATAGATTTCTATAGATTAATCATTTGTCATTCCTGCCACTCAGCACACTCACGCACACGCACTCCTGCCCCACCTGGCTCTCCCACCGCCCCTGGAAGCACAGCTCATGCTGCCCTTGGACCGTGCACAGGGGCGCACACTCGTAACACATCTACACACAGGCCCTGCAATGCACACGCTCTCTTTGTGCAGTTTACACGTCGCAAAAACCCTCAAACATACAAATTCAGACACAGGCTTTGTGCTGAAGGCTGACTCACAGCTTCCCTATCGCCTAGGACGCACACACACTCAGTGGCACCCAAGTTGCCTTACACACCCAAAGAAGTACAACCTGACACCCCCTGAGATGAGTGCACACTCACTATTACACACACAGTGAAGAGAACACTTATTCTTGCACATTTACTCTTATACACGGGAAACTTATTCTTGCACACCTAGAAAGTGCACACTTACCCTGACACACAGAAGTGAACACTTACGTTACACGCACACAGGGGTGCACTCTTGCTCTGACACACACACTCACAAATCGTCTCTCTTTGCCTTTACTGTTTTCACCTCCCTCACAGCGCCCCTGTCTTCCTCCAGGGCTGAGGTTGTGGTCCCAAGCAACCCTTTTGCTCTGGGGGGTAACCCAGACACCAGCACGCGGAGCCTCCCTGCCCTGCACTGCCCCAGCAGCGCTCTCACCTCAGTTAGTCCAGCAGCATGTCCCTGCCTCTTGTGTCAATCCTCCATGCCCAGTGTGAAGCGTAGCGGGACAGACGGATGGCTCCTGGTGAGGCCAGCGGACGCACACGATTTCACACATGCCCGTGAGCTGCTTCCTGTCTTTCACAGAGCTGCCAGGGAGAAAATGTAAAGGAACAGATTCCCCTTCAATCCAAGGGAATGGAGAAGAGCCCCAGCCCAGTCTTCCTGGCCAGGCACTTGCTCAGTGTTGGGAAGACATGGGTCAAAGGAGCACCTCTTCCCTCCACATCGCAGAGGCTCATGGACCTGTCTGCCTTCCCTGGCACCCAAGAGATGTGAGGTAGCTCCTCACTTCTCAGGACCATATACTCTGCTCCAATACCCCCCAAACATGCTCCAGTGCCTGCTGGGGCCCCAGATGGGGCTTCAGACACCTTCCCAAACTTTAGAGACATGTTAGGTCCACACACACCCCCAACCTCCAAACTCATTACCCATGTGAGCACTCTGGGTGTCCTGAAGCCTGTGGGGTCATCCAGGGACTCCCTTGGCCTCGGCAGGACGTGGACACTCTCTTCCATACCCTGCTCACACTCCTACACCTTCCTAAGCCACAGGCTCCTCCACACTCCATATCCCAGTCAAGTGCATAAACACTAGCCTTTTACCTTGGGCTGCCCCAACACAGCCTTCAGCCCTCCTACAGCTCCCATCTGACTTCCGATTATTGGAAACTAAACCCCTTAAGTGATCCACCGTCCCCAAGGAGGGAGGGACGTAGGTCCCTGCCTATTCCCAGGAGACACCTGCTCCTGCATTGTGCCGGTCACAGCCCAGTAAAATCATCAGCCATTACGCATTCCCTTATTCACCCATTTGTTTGCTAAACAAACACCTATACTCTCTGCTTTGAGTTCACACAAACCTACACAGAGGGTGTCACCGAGCCTCAGAGTCGTCAGTGTCTCTTGGAGTCCCTGGATCTGCTAGGGTGGTGCAGGGACATCAGAATGCAGGGACCTGAGCACTTCAGTACGCTCCCAGGGGGCTGGGTTGCACTACAGGGAGCTTCTCCTGTCACTTCTGCTAAACTCAGTGTCCTAGAGCCTCTCTTTCCACCTTGGCAAGCCTCCTTCCAGGCCTGCTCACAGATGCTGGGGTCTGGCAGGGGAGTGTGTGTCCACACTGTGTTGCCTTTGATCTCAGTCAACGCAAGTTGCTCCAGTACCCAGCTGCCTCTCTCTTTTCCCATCTCCCTTTGAAGTTAAGATGGCTGTGGATTACAGTCATTCCAGCAGCCTGAAGTGGCACCTTCTCAGGCTGCCTTCCTTTTGCTGTTAGCCTATTTACTCCATCTGGGGGCTCTGAAGTTCCTGCTTCGGGCTGACCAATGCCAGGGTTTCTCTCACCCACAAGTCCTGGGCATTCACGCAGGAATGACCTGGCATCTCTTTGCCCTGCTCCCAGGAGATGTCTTGGCAATAACTAACCCTGTAAGCACTGAGCTGAGTGTCCCTGGAGATGACAACAAGGCTCCCAATTCTCCTTTGAATGGCTTGGGGAACTCTCCATGGTGCTGGACCCAGGTCGCTTCCCACCATCATCGTGAGTTGAAAAACAGTCCCTCAAATTATGGTCCACTCGGCACCACACTGAATGGGAAGATGGTTGGCATCTGCCCTCCTTTTCTAATACAGCATTGCTTTCGGGGTTACATTACCTCTCCCAGCCCTTCCTCAGGTTGTCTTCCATCCTAATCTCTTCTCTCTACCAGCTCCACAGCTCTTCTCTGCAGCACAAGCCTTCCAGGGCGACTTTGCTGCTGGCTGACAGTGAACTTCTCAAAGTACAAGCTGTCGGCCTCCTGCTGTAGGCCCCTTGATGGCTCTCACGTCTCCTACAGTAAAGATTAAACTCCTTAACTTCTTGTCCTACAAAGTCTTGCATGCGCTGATCCTAACTCACCATTCAGTCTCATCCTCACTGACCTTTTGCTGGTCCCTTTTCCCTTCCCTGGTGGGGAACCTTTGTCCACACTTTCCCTACCTTTCTTTGTCTAGTGCATTCACCCTGCAGATTTCCACTCATGTCTTGTATGCTTCAGATATTTTTCTGTGGCCCCATCATGCAAATTAGATTCTGCAAGGATTACTTTCTTAGAATTAGTCTCCTTTTGTTCAAAATGTTAGCCTTTTAACTAACCAATTATTGTGTGACTATTTGACTAGTATCTGCTCAGCACTCCCATTAGACTTCAGTTCCATGAGATCAAAGACCCTGTGTGTGTGTGCGTGTGTGTTTTCAGAGACATCACCAACCTAATACAATGCCTTGACCACCCTAGGCACTCAATACATTTTTTTTTTTTGATAAAATGAATGAATGAGTGAATGAATGGCTAAAGAAAGTCTAATGCTGTGGATTTGAGGGAGCCGTCAGCCACTAACCAGGCCACTTCAACTCTCTGATGCCACTTTATCAGACCAAACATGAGACTGGTCTGATACAATGAATTAAGAAATGGGCCCCTCTACTGCCTACTTAAATGACTGGGAACGGTGCCATAGAAGGTAAAGTTCATAGACCTGGGTCAGGTTTGGATTCCAGCCCTTCCTGAGAAACTGCACTTTATGAAACGAAGCAGTGATTGCAGAAGGACATGGGCTAGAAACCCCATGACTTCACAGATCAGCCCTCCTGCTCAAACAAGCCATCTTCACGCTGAGCACCAAGGTCAGAGATACAGGTATGAGGAAAATTCTGGAAGTTACAAGAGATGTCATAGTGCTAAAAGGAACCAGAAGCTAGAAATCTGAATTCTGACTTCTAACCTGATAATCACTGTCCCAGACCCAGACTGTCCTCTTACCCCCTTGTCCCTGTCCTCAGGCCCCGGCACCCAGATGGCCTTCATTCTGCAGAGCCCAGCACTGAGGCCCTGGGCTCTCGTCATCCCTCTGAGGTTGTCAGTGGCCATCAGCTCATTCCTTGGTTCCACCCACACACCCAGCATGTGCCCATCCCACGGAGCCCCAGGTTTTATCTCCAGAAACCACACTCTCCAATTTTGCTAGAAATTAAGATGCACCTTCCCTCCTAGATTAGTCATCTCTGCATCACTAAAACCAGGGGAAAGAACCTGCTTCTTGTCTTCCCACCCTCTCCTCCAAATGTCTTTTCAAAGGGAAGGGGAGAGAAAACCACAGAGCGACACCCCCGTGCTGCTCCAGGCGTTTTAATGAATTCCAGCCTTCAGGGAAAACCACGGTGGTGTTAACAGTGCCAGTGAAAAATGAGGGGAGGAACAGTGAAGCAAATTTCTTTTTATTGACTTTTAGTGAGCTATTTAATCCAAACAGCTCATTATCTGCAATATAAATATACTATATAATGGATTTTGCAATAAGAACAATTAGTTTTGCAATTAGCATGAGAATAAGCTCTCCCCAACTGCAGAGGAGGCAAGGCCCAGACTTTGGGAGTGTGGGAAGCTGCAGGGTGGGTGGGGAGAAGTCAGAGAGCAGCCCTCCAGGTGGGGGGCCACCCCACCCCCAGCTCTGCTTCCCAGAGTGGCCCCAGGTCTGCAGTGACATTGCCAGTCAGTGGAGAGGAGAACAGCTGTGGTTAGAAGCACAGCTTTCAGTAGCTCTGGCTCCAAGCTGGGCTCCGACACTGCAGACCCTGTGTGTCACTTAAGTGTCCTCGCTTGAAAAAGTGGGCCCCAGGCTGGTACCTCTTCATGCCAGTCACGAGGGTGACACGAGGGGACGCCCCGTCCCTGGACACAGAGCACGTCCTCAGTGAATGCTTTGAAGGTGCTGAACTGGGATTTCTTTGCATCTCCTTAGCACACCTCCAGGAAAGAAGGAATCACATCTGCGGTCCTCACCACTGAAGCCGGGCCCTGGCCGGTGCCTGGTAGGCCCTTCATAAATATTGGTGTGAATATTGCTCAGCAGATGAAACGCAGTCAATTTGGCCCAGTGCCTGGTGCATAGTAGACCCTTCATACAGTTTGCTTGAGTAGATGCGGGTCAGCAAATGAAACCAGAGGCTGCTTCCCTCCCGTCCTGTGACAGCGGTCTTACGTCCTGCTGCCTGACAGGCCAGCACAGTGCAGAGTCTGTACTTTTTGGTTCTCCCAGCCCAGTTCTCTGCGGTCAGCCTCCCATCTCTGCTCCCTCCTCTCTGTGGTCAGAACTTTCCTGAACCCCACCCAGCTCAGCCCACAATGCCAGCCCTGACCTGAAATGTTGCACACACTGGGGCTCAGCAGCAATAGAGAGGGGTTCGTATTGAATCACAAAGACAGAAAACCCGCAGTAAGACTCCCCACTGCCGCTCAGGCAGCAGAGCGAGTGGGCAAGGCGCAGGCTCTCGGCCAGATTAGCTGGTCTGCGCCCAGGTGAGGCGCTCCAGGCTCTAGCCGCATGATGTCACCCAGGTCCCAGCCTCATCTGCCTCATCTGTAAAATGGGAACAGTGATGTACTGCTTATGACCTCGAGTTGGGGGCAGGATGAAAGGAATTCATGGGAGGCAGTACACTTGTCGCATAGTAGTTCACATTATAACCCTTCCCAACCAGGCAGCAGGAGCCCCTTGAGACCTCGTGAAAACCTCACCCCTCTCGGAGGGAGCAGGGCAGGGGGACAGCTGCACCTCAGGAGAATGGGCTTGTCCAGCTTCATGCTGTGGGTAAGTGGTGGCGCTCGGACTCAGCCTCCATCTCCCACAGCTCCCACCTCTTTCCCAGGCTTGACATGTGACCCTGCAGAAATGAACAAAGACAGAAAAAGAAGAGCACTCTTGCTCTCCTATGGAGTCTCCCTGGGCCCTGCGGGTGACTGGCCCTGTGGCCTGGGTGGGACTTTCATGGAGGAAAGGGGATGGTGTCCTTCACTCTGAGCTGGGATCCCCGCCATCAGCCCCAGAGACAAGCGGTCTGGTCAACAGGAAGGACAGATTCCCTGTGCGCACCGGGGCCTCCTGACCTTGGGCTAATGTTGCAGTGACTTTCACCCTCGTGCACCCGCACACACACAGGCACACGCGCGCACGCGCTGACCGTGGTGGGTCATCACACGTGTAGCACACACAGTCTTCGAGCCAAAAACAGAAGTTTTCTTGGCACATGAGCACCTGGGTGAGGCAGACTCAGCGCCAGCCTGCTCAGGAAGGAGGGTGGCACAAAGAATGCCCCCAAAGGGAGGAGGACCCCTAAAGGCTGATGGGAGTCTCTCTGGACATAATGGCCAGTGATACTGACTTCAGAAGTGCACAGCCCCAAGGTCAAATCCAAGCTCTCTGATTTCTTACTCTTTGACCTTGAGTTAGTCACAGTTCCTTCCACACCTGGTATCCTCATTTCTAAGGTGGAGACTGTGATGATATTCTATTTCCCAGACTAGCCTGAGATAACAGTCTTTGGTGAGAGAGCGCCAAAAGCAGATCCCATGAAAAGGAAGCTCCTGCAGCCACCGGCCTTCTGCTCTTGAATGCAAGGCTCTGGGGGAAGGGCCAGGTCCAGACAGAGGGCGTGTGCATCCTGTATGCGTCCTGTGTGTGTCCTGTGTGCGTCCTGCCCACCTGCTGCTTCCCCACCTGGATGGCTGGATGGCTGGACCGTGGTCTCCCTCCAGTGTGACCCTCTCTCCTGCCCTTGCCCCGCAGTGCCTCCCCTGCGCCGCTGGCTCTGTGTCCCTGCACCCAGCGGCCCTTCTTCAGGAGAGCAGAACAGAGTGCTGTTAGTCATGGTGTGGAGAGGTGCAATCCATCGGGGGCTAGTGGGACGCGGAGAGGTCATCTCCATTACAAACTGGCTGTGATTAAGCCATTACTTACCGTAATGGGATCCTTTCAGTCGGAGGTGATGCCTGCCACAGCCGATAACGGCGGCGATGGCCACCGCAGCCCGGCAGGCTGCAATAACACAGGCTCGCCCCTCTGCGACAGGTTCAAGCTCTCACGCTCATCCAAAAGTCCATTTTCCAGCACAACTGCGTACACTTCCCTGTGACAAATGCCTGTGTGCCTTTAATCTGTTACAAGCCGAAGAGGCCCAAAGGAAGCACTCCATCACGGGAAGAGTGTTTTTATAAGCCTGCTCTTGGAGGGCCCACACGAGGGGCCAAGGCACTACGTCTGCGCCTTTGCGGGGCTCGGGCAGGTTCAGAGCGGCATGTAGGAAGCAGGGAGGTGCATGCTGCGGGGATCTGGGGTGAGTGGCACTCACACAGGCACGAGGGCATGTATCTCCAGGTGCCTGTGCTTGGGGAGGGCGTGGGGCGTGCCTGGAAGGGCTCATCTCCTTCACGTGTGCATGTACATGAGAGCACACATGTCTGTGAATGAGAGCAGGAGAGGGTATGACGATCTACACCGTGATGAGAAGGAAATGCAGGGGTGGGGGCTTCAGACAGGTGAGCTGGGACACCTGGAGCCTCTACAACAGAGTGTAACGGTAGCTTCGCGTCTGTGCCCAGGTGGAAGGCCCAGAGGGCTGTGCCTGGGTGAAGACCTGTGTGTTTGCTGGAATTCTTGTGAGGTGACGGAGCGGGTGTGTGTGAGAGCAGTCCCATGTGTACCTGAAGAGTGTACAGTGGGTCTAACTGGCATCGCCAGCTTCCCCAGGACTCCTGGAAAGATGGGGGATCGCAAGTATAGATCCTGAGGTCCCATTGGCTTTTGTCAAGGTTGCCCCAACACCTGGGCACTGCCAGGAGCCTGAGGTGGGAATGGAGGTGGAGAGCGGGTTCCGGGGCCTGGAGATGCGCTCCCCCAGCCTAGGCTCAGCATGGAGCCGGCCTCCACAGGGCCCATCTGAGAAAGCCACGCAGTTCCAGCTTGAGGCCCGAGACCACAGGCGCCATGTCTGCCTGAGGATGGCCATGGTGCGGGAGGAGAAGAAAGTGACAAGGGATACCTCCTGTGCATTCCTATCATAAAACACTCCACAAAATGCAAACAGTAGCATCAGTAAAGTCGCTTACTTTCTTACATATTATTTCGCTCAAGATCACACAGTGAGGGACCTCAGAGCCCAGATGCTTCTGGTCCCCTTCCACCACCCACTCTCTCAGAGACCCGCACTAACTTTTCGCAGTTCCAAAGACAATGCACAGGAAATGTCCGGCTGTGTCTTCTGTTGAATGTTCAGTCTATCTTTTTCAAAAGGTTTGTGCAAAAGTCCACAGTAAGGCCCAAATGAGGCCGAGGATGCAGAGGAGATGCAGTCACGTGCGGGGATTGTGCCTGGAGAACCCGGGAGGGTGGGGCTGACAGACTGAAAACAACACGAGGCAAGAATCTCCTGCCAGCAGCTCTGCCCCTGAGCGGAAGGAAGAAGAGAACCCAGCGTGAGTGGATTCCCACTGTGGCCAGTCACTGTGCTGGGTCCTGCGCCCGTGTAATCACCCGCCGTGTAACAAAGAACAGCCACATCCATCTTATTGAAGACACTAAAGCTCAGGACTCTAAGAAATTTGCCCAAGATGACGCAGCTCATGAGGAGGAAAATGGATTATGAAGCCACATCCCGTGGAGTCTTTCCCCCGCATACCCCACTTCTGAACCATCTTGGTGTACTTGTGGGCCTGAGCATCCTCACCTTCAGTGGCCACAGCTTTTAGTCCCACATGGGAATTAGTCATCATCAGAGGCACCAAAGCTTGAACCTGAGGTCTCTCTTTCCTGGGCACCATTCTCCATTATTCGTCCTGTTTCTTTTGTCCCCAAGCCTGAGACACTCTCTCTACTCTTTGCAGCTGATGGTTCCTCCCAACTCCCTCCCAGGGCCTCTCCTCTGTCACCCTGGGTCCCCACTGCTCCTACACCCCATGCCCCAGTTTGGAGTGGGAGAAACCTCTCTTACCCCACTCTCATTCCTGGTGGATCTGTTCCATCTAGCACATTTCTCAGGAGGAAAAGGATCTAGGCCTGGGTGCAGCTTCTTCACAATCCTCACATGCTGTGCCAGTGGGCTCTCTTTCACCACCTCAAACTCACAGCCTAAGAGCCAACCTGGCCCGGTACAGACAGAAAGGCAATACATGAATTTTCTGAAAGAATAAGAAGAACTGCCAATGCAAAACCACCTTTCCACCTGGCAACAGTCAAGTGGGACTGCCCTCCTTTACATGGGGCCCAAGTTTCCTGATTGCCAGGCCCCCCAAGCCCCTATTCTTCTTACCAAAGACCTGCCTGGACACTACAAACATTTGGGTTTGTGACCCCACCCCCACCCCCCGCCCACTGTTTACTTCAAGCTGCCCCCAGCCCCAGACTGAACTTTTTGAGATCAGAAATACTCTGCATGGTGCCTGGCACAGAACAGAGATGAAGTGTTGAATGAATGAATGAACACAAGCCAGAGAAGAAGGAAGCTACAAGGAGTGGTGAGACCAAGGGGAGCAAAGCTTGGGTGCTACAAGAAGAGAAAACCTCCCCTAAAGGAATGAGCACACCAGATTAGACACTCTCTAGGGATTAGCTAAGGACTGATAATTGAGTGCACCAAGCACTTTGTGTTCTGGCTGATTAGCAGCTGTGACGCTTGCCATGCTGGAAATTGAAGGGGGAGTGGAGACAGTGGGTTAATCTCATTAAACTGTTTTAATAAACAGAAATCCATTTTCAAATGTCTCTCAAGGGTGGTAATCCTCCTTTGTGTCCTGGCTCCCAAAAGTGGCCTGGGACTCTACTGTCCCCTGCTGGTATTGAGTACATATTGCAGGAAGAGTCTTGTTAAAAACAAAAACAAAAAACACAATCAGAAGCAGCACAGAAAATTTCAAGACCCTGGAAAGCCCTTCTGGGTGGAAACAACTTTGACAAAGGGAAGACACAAAGCAGGGCAGAAATAACTGGTGTACAAGATCAATTAAACTGAGTGTAACTCAAACTAAAATGACTGATTATTAGAGGCACTGAGTTTGGCAAAGATTGTCCAACCCTTCGGGAGAGTTTCACAATAATCAAGACACACATGAACATCTAATTCTAAATGAAGGCAGGTTGGGGCTCAAATCCAGAAGGGTCAGAGTCTCCTGAGTGTGTATGCGGCAGCTCAGCTTGAACTACCCACCAATAACTGATCACATAACCAGACACGTCTCATATTCCCCCAGTAACTATTTGCAAGCATCTTTTGAAGAAAGTCTGATGATCCCATTCATCAGATGAAGAAACTGAGGCTCAGAGAAGTCAAGTCACATGCCTAAGACTCACAGAGCTAGTGAGTGGCAGAGAAAGACTCAGATCTGGTCAGAACTGGTGGACTCCAGATTATTTATTCTATTTCTTTAGTCCCCTACCTGCTTTGAGCTTCCAGAGTCTATCCAAACACTGCCTCACCCCTCACCTCATCGAGTCTCTTGAAGCAAAGAGAAAAGTGCTAAACAGCCTGCCTCCTGCCTCAGTCCCACACCCACCGCCCTGCCCCTCAGCCTCTAATCCATGATGCCTTCACCCCCTGAGGTTCCCCCAGCCCTGCCTGCAGGGGCGAATGGCCTGGAGCTCTGGCCCCTCATGCTATCCATGCCAAGCCCTCAGCCCATCTGGACAGCATGGAGCCATGTCTGCTGCCTGGCAAGTTCACAGTGCAGACCTGTGCTCCCAGAAAGAAATACAAAACCATAATTGTCCCCAGATTGGCTTGTGTTCTTTGTGGAAAGAAACAATATACAGCCTTTGTGTTAAAAAAATAAATAAATTACTGAAACAAAAAAATTCCAGTTCATACTTTTTTGAATTGAGAGAAATAAGTAAACACTATTTCCCAAATCTATGTTCACTGGGAAGCCTCTGTTTTATTATATTTATGCAAAAACATGAGCCAAATCTCATCCTATGCCACTATAAAACACATTCGATAATAAAATGCAAACGCTGTTTGCAAAGAATTACAGAGGATCAAGTTCTGGCCTATTGTGAGGAGTAGTTTAAAATTAAGAGTTTTAAGCTTCGTGTATCCCAATTTTATTTTGCAATAATCCATGCCTTTAACTTACCATGTTTATATTTGCTCCGAATAATGTAGCTAAAAATCCACTGAACATTGATTGTGAAAAGGGTAACTCATTATCTGCTTTTGCCCAGAAATAACAGAAGAAAGGAAAGTGTTTGCCTGTGCTCTCAGAATTCTCTGGAAATATTTGCTCTCAGACATTTTATAATATTGTGAAGTGTGCATATTTCTACATGGGAGCTTTGTAATTTTAAAAAGCTACCAAAAGGAGCACAAAGGAGACTAAAGAAGGTTTGCACTGATCGCTCAGGTGAAGGTGGATCTAATCTGCCTACCCATCTGAGGAATGCTGGGATATGGCCATGTCTATCCTGGGGTGATTACATGAAGAGACTGCAAGGAGAACTTTGGGTGGTTGCTAGAGGGATCTCACACGCTACACCCCACAGCCATGACAGGGCTATGAAGAGACAATACGCCCCCCACACCCTGTGCTGAAGAGGACACTTTGCAGGAAAGTCACCCGAAGCCAAAGGAGTGAACAAATATATGATTCACTCTACAGTGCGCAGAGTTTAAGTTCCTCGTTGGTGTCCAGAGTTCTGGGCAACCTGCAGTCCCTGTTGACTAGTCCTGGGTTCTCATCTTCCCAGTTCGTGCATGAGGTCACTGGGACTTAAAGGACACAGAGGCTGACAGATCCTCTAGGTTAAGGAAAGGAGAGAGGAGGAGCCTCTGCAGGCGGGCAGGTAGGTCAGGTGCAGGTCCCACAGCATTTCTATTCCTAACACTGTGCCTTCTCTTCTGTCTCCTTCCTTCCCTTCATCCATCTTGCTCACGGTTCCTCTTCTTTCTGTCAACAGTCATATTAAAACTCTGACCTTTATGTCACATTTTTTTTCTTTTTGCTCTTTCCAGAGCGCTTTTTATTCCATGAATGCTGCTTAAACCAGGATGCACGCCCCCATGGGGCTCCCATCCGTGGGCCGCAGCCACGTGACAGAAGTGCCCATCTTGCCAGTATTAAAACTACCCAATGGGAAGTCATGAAAAACCCTCTCTTTGTATTAGAAGAAACAGCATAGATGTGTTATGGAACAGAATGCAAAATGCACATAAATTTTTTAGCTACAGTAAGACTTCAAATAAATTGTGAGCTCATAGCAGACTGCTTGAAGCTAGACCCTCAACCCCCCAGGGTACCTGTTCATTCTTTTTTGCCGCTAGGTTTTGCTTTGGTGGAAAGTTTGAGAAGCTCTGGCTTATAAAAGTCTCACAACAGACCTTTAGAAAGGAAGGCAGGGTTCGAAATGGAGAAACGGAGACTCGCAGCTGCTGTGTAACTTGCCCCCAATCGCCCAGAGAACAGATGTCAGAGCCTACACATTGCCGGCGTAAACTAACTCCACACCCAGGCACTGCCAGATGCCTCCTGCCACCAGGGATAAAGGACCTGGGGGCAGGGAGTGTGGGACCAGGGCTGCAGAGGATGCTTTGAGATACTGTAAGGCCGTCCCCCACAATCTGTGGTTTCAAAATTCATAGACAAGGAGGTGCTCCGAGGCTGGGACCTTAGTCCCAGGAAACTGCAATTCTGATTTCACTCTGATAAGTCACTGGCCACTCTGAAACCTCCTGCCTCAAAGGTTGAAGACAAGAAGCAATGGTTCTTTCTAAGATTCCCAGGGCAAGATGCAGACACTCTTCCTCGATGCTGCGCGCCCGCGCCCCCCACCCCGCAGCCCCCGTACTGCCGTAGGTTATGAAGCGTCCAGACGGGGAACCAGGAGGCCCGAGTTCTAGCCCAGCTCTCCCAAAAGGGGTCTCCGGCTTAGACCAGTGCCCTCCCGCTCTGGTGCTAGCACAGAAGGGCTACTTCAGTACTAGTGGCTCTAGAGCCGGAGCCACCAGGATTCAATTCTAGTTTGGTGTTCACGAGCTGTGTGGTCTTAGGCGTGTATTTCCCACACCTGTGCCTCAGCTCCTCGTCTCTAAGCGGGACATCTGCTGGCTCACAGGACGGGTGAGGCGCAAAGGCACTGACCCGAGTAAAGCACTTAGGTACAGTGCAATGTGCAATAAAGTGAGAGGCTATCAGATAAAAATGAGGGTGAGGGAGGGTTGAGGGGTCACCCCAGGGCACTGCTCTTGCAGCAGCGCTTCTGACTGGGGAGGGGAAGGAGCCACACAGCCCAGTCTCCAACTCCCAGAGCAGACTCAAACAACTGCCCTGCAATCTGCCCCTGGCTGGTGGCAAAGTAGGTGTCATCTGCCACTTCCTGGGACTCAGAGCTGGGGAGGGCAAGATTGCCAGGCCCCTCCCGGCACCTTTCTCTTCACCCCGCCCCCACCGTCCACCCCAGTCCCAAGGTTGGCATTCACCCAGCACCTCCTGTGAAGCATCTACTCCAGCCAGGCATTGACTGGGGTGGGGGACCCATGGTGAGCAGAACCAGACCAGTTCAGTGCTCAGCAATCTCTAAGGCCAAAGTCAGTACAGAGACTGCAGTGAAAGGATAAGAGGGTATGACCCGGGTAAGGGAAGACCTTTCTGAAGGAGAAAGAAGGAAGACCTTATCATTTCTAATAGTATCTGGTCACTCCAAGCTCCCGAGCACCAAGGTTGCCCTGCTGGGAGAGCCCCTGGCACGGAGGTCAGCCCTGTGACCCGGCACCTGTGGGGAAGGCGAGGTGGTCTGAGCATGGCAGAAGGAACACCCTTCTGTCGGTGGCCAGGCCGTTGAAGAAGATGCAAGGGGTGTTTCCCCACAAGTACATGCAGGCTGAAGACAAAAGATGGGACTGCAGGCTGGGCACAGCGCCGGCTCACTTTTTGAGGTGCTCCTGTCTTGGGGGTGGCTTGAGACAAGAGGAAGCCCCGAATGGCACGTCGACAGCATAGTGTCACCCATGAGGAGGTCATCATCCAGCTGGACTGTTCTCATAGTGAAAGAACGGCCTAAGTTTATTTTCCAGATAAACTCAGTGGATTTGTATTTTCACTGTCAACAGAGGCAGGGTGCATCTGCGTGGGTATTAGAATTTATTAAGTCATTTCAGTATCAGATGTTTGAATATTACCGATTGTTCCATTCTTGCTGCAAAGATTACAACGGTACGCAATTCTAAATCAATCAAACACATGAGAACCTTAAGAGCAGTATTTCTAGTATTTCTAAACAATACTTATGAAGAAATAAAGATGCAAGCTATCGGCTTATCTGGGTGAAGAACGCTCCCAGTAGAGGAGACAGCATGTACAAATGCTCGGAGACCGAGGACTCTGGCTTTTATTCCCCGCGTGAGGAAGCAGACTGCTCTTTAAAGGAGACGAGGGAGTAGATGTCAATCACGTCTATGAATTCAAACATGCGAATCCAGGAGTCCAAAGGGTTGACCCACCTTGTCCAAGGTCACTCACCCCCTGAAAACCCTTCCAATCCTGTCGAGATAGAAAACACCAAACGACATAGTTCCCCAGAGCTAGCAGCTCTGTTTCCATTACCAGAAAGAAAAAAACTGAAGGAGCACAGCTTCCTCCTCCACCGAAGAGCCAGTCGTATTCAGTGTACAGATCACAGCGGCAGGTGACTCAAACACGGTTAGCAGCAAGTGGGAAAATCAAAGCAAAATAAGTTAAAAAGAGAGCAAAGAGGACAACGTGCCTCCTAAATCAGCCTTTTCAACTGCTCCAGGGCACCCTGGAGGGTCCTGTGAAAACCAGGCTCCCGCTTCCCAGTAATTCCAGCACAGGTGTGGCCCCACCAAGGACATCACACCCTCCCAACACCTCCTGGGAGAGTGGGCGATGCTCCAGAGATGGCTGAGAAGACACAAAGCAGATGCCACAGGCTGCGCATGATGCTAGATGTGTTATCTCTGCATCTCCTTTAATTCCCAAAATATCCTGAAAGGTGAGGATTATGTTCCCATTTTACAGATAAGAACACTGAGTCCCAGATAAGTTAGTATGTGTGCTAAAGGTTGGACATTTATTTGAAGTCTGACCATTTGGAGAAATGTGCAAGATCTTGGTTGAGAAGTAAAAAGATGGGAGATTGGAAATGAAGCGGGTGGAGAAGTGACATAAGTGGAGGCATAAGACCAGGCATCTCTCTCTGCATCTCCTTTTGTCTGCAGGATCACACTGTGGGACAAGGATTGTTAGTCCTACATTCGAGAGGCAGAAACTGGACTCAGACAGACAGTCCTGTCCAAGGTCACAGATGAGCAGCAGAGCCCAGATTCCTAGCCGAGCGTGTCTGACTCCAGAACCCACAGCCACTACTGCACCTGGTAGTGGCACCTGGGGTGGTGAGACCAGCCTGTCCTGGGACTCATGTGCCTGGGATGTGAAAAGCCTTTCCAATGTTTTGCTGGGTGACCTTGGCCCCTTTCCTCCCTTCTCTGGGTCTCAGTTTCCTCATCCATAAAACATGGAGGTGAGCTAGTGATCTCCAAGACCTCACTGGCAGGAAGCCTCTGGGTCTTTAAGAACCAAAAGCAAAACACACTCCCAGGCTGGTCGTCTGCTGGCTCCCCCTGTCCTGGGCAGCACAAGAGAGCAGCAAGCCCTGTTGCTACATCTGCACACCCCCCTCTCCAGGGCTCCCGGGGCCTCCCATCCTGCAGGCAGATCTGCCCTCCCCC